>JALMQS010000150.1:4332209-4504643 GCA_024734495.1 Forficula auricularia
ATAACGAAAATCTTGTTTCATCAAAAGCTTTAAAGTGTCGATTCTTAATAATAAGAAAACAAAAAGATTGTCCAACAAAGGACAAATTTCCATATCAGAATGCATTTTGGTTTTTGATTTATCATCTTATTTTCTTTATATATATAACATAAAATAAATTAATATTTCGAAAAATTCACGTCAACGTCACTTTAAAATAGCGTACAATAGGGTTACGTTGATGGAGTTGCTGTTTTTGTTAGCTTGTTAGCTTTTCTTTTGTGGTAAGAAATACTTACGATTTTATTAACTTTTGATCTGCTTCGCGGTGGTGTAATTCAGTGGTGAATCTCTTTATCTTAAATTTATACTTATTTTTACTGATTTGAATGTTGAATTTGACGTTACTTTAAATAAAATTTATATAAAAAAATAAAATAAGAAATAAAAAAATAAAAAATGAAAAAGAGTAAAAAAATAATTAATTATAATAATGTCCTTGAATGGATATTGGGAAAGGTGGGTGGTGGAATTTAAATACTAAGGAAAATATTTTTTTTTTAAGCTTTAACTCTGAAAGAATGATAGAACAATTTTAAAATATATAACAATTTATTAAAAGAAAGAAAAAAATCGATATGAAATTAATTGATATAATAAAAAAAGGGGATATTTTAATAGCAAATTGTGAATTTAATTTTGAATTTACGATATATGTAACTAATATTTGAACAGAACAGCAGAATCAATATGAAAATTATATATAAGGAAATGTGGAGCTTGCAGCTCGAAACAGTGGAGAAAGCAGGAGAACATTACGTGTGCGAGGTCGCCTCCTGATATGTCCTCGGTTCCGTAGCAATCAGGTTCCGATGCCAAGGTGGAGTCGTCGAGCTGTTCTTGTTTATTCTTCGGTTTCGATCCCGGTCTCCGTGGCTCTCTTTCTATCTCTCTCCGTCACTAGCCAGGCCCTTCGAGGATATCCGTTCTTCGGATCCACGGTAGCATATGACTAGAATGAGTCTGGAACCCACCGTGATGTTTGACGAAGAGAGTAATGGAGCGATCGGTTTATAATCGGAAGGAATCGATGAGAGAAATATTCAGATGTAAAAAAACGAACAATCAGAATGATCAGAGTAAAGATGTTCCAAGTAAGAATGTGTATGAGGTAGAGGTATATAAAAAGGTGGATGTATATATATAGTATATAGATAAAAATAGAGGTTTAGGTAAAGATATATATATAAGATAAGATCTCGGCTCCGTGCGCGACCTTTTATGAGATGACTTCTCCTTCACACCTCCCCGGGCTTCACCCAATATCATGTGATCTGATTATTCTCTTTGATTGGTTCAGGGCTCTTTTCTCGAATTTTGTATGTGAGGGGGTGGCATTCAGCGAATTTCTTGTTTTTTTCTTTTTCGATTATTGAACCCTGCTCTTTTCAAATTATGATTTATTATTTTAATTATAATTTCTCGATAATTCCCAACCTTTCGATATTACTCTCTATTTTCAACTGCTTTTTCTATGAAAATATTTTAAACATTTTAAATTATATGGATTATAAAAGAAAATTAGATTTTATTGGCTTTAATTTCAAGTTGAATAATTACTATGGATTTAACCAAAAAAATTATAAAATTATTACAATTAAATTGAAATTTCCAAAAAAGAATCTCGCTAACGTCCTTGTGTTTTTCTATGTAAATTTCCCATACAATGTGTGTTACATTATAAGCGGTCCCCGAACTTTTTCATTCCTGGACCGCCTAACAACGTAACATTTTTTTTGAGGAACCTTAAAGTAAAAATTAAAGAAAACATTTCACAAAATGCTCTTAAATAATCATAAACTTTGTCATTTAGTATTTGATAAAGTTTCAGTTAAATTTGGGTTAAATGCTTCGATAATATATTATAGTACCTGGAGCCACCGAGCGATGCACGGTAACCCCTCCCCCCCTCGCGAAACCACACACCTCGCCCCCACCACTGCACCCCACCTCCGGCACATCTCACATCCACCCCACCCCTCACACAGTTTTTGCATTTCTAGCTTTCTAGTGGTCTACATATTACGTGTATATTTGCTTACTCGTATACCAATTTGCGCACATTCATTCATATTGATAAACATTATAAAAAATAAATAGGAAAATAATAATAAAAAAAATAATCGTATAGGATCTGAAATAAAAACATAAAATTAAATAAGATTTCTTTGCAAGTTATATAAAAAAAGCCACTTCAATCACTTTATTTGTAAACACACCTATAATGTTATGATTTAGACACCTGTTAATTAAAAACAAACAAAACATTCCTAATTTTAATATAATTTATTAATATTTGCTATAACCCATTAGTGAGTTTTAAAATTAAAAAACCAATTAAAAATAAAAGAAAATTGAAAAAAATATAAACAAACTTTTTTATTTAGATTTTCATCTATCAATAATTACTTTAATTAAGAAAAGATTAATTAAGATTTCGAGGTCCAGATCTAACCAGATCACTTTCTCATCCTCAAAACTTGTTAATAGAGATGGTTTCATCAAAATCGGTAGAGCCGTTTTCAAAATAGAACTAAGATATACAAACAAATAAATATATAAATATGGTATATAAACAAATTTTGCTCATTTAATAAGAGTAGATATAATGTGTGTATAGCATCTAATTTTAATATCTTTCGTATTAAATTAGGAAAAGTCATTCCATTGCCATTCGAATTTTGAATCTCTTCAAAATTCGAAACACTCAACGACCTTTATTTAAATTATATGGCATGGCTATATGTTTAAATTTAGAATCACTATATCGCGAAATTTTACAAATTAAGATAACAATCTTTGAGTAAAATATTTTACGCGTGTACATATGTCAGAGAGGTTCGCATCCTGCAGGTGAGCCAGGTGGCCCGGATTGCTGTTACTGGCACTCGGGTTCGATTTCCGAGGGGGTGAAAAACAACCCCTCTGACATATAATTTAAAATATTCCAATTCCATCGAATTTAATAGATAACACCAACTTATGATTTATTGTAAAGGGTAGATGGTAAATGGAGGGACTGGGATGGCCAATCAGATGACAAGCACTTTCAGTGTTTTGTTAGTTGTAAAAAGCATTTACTTTGCGACCGGCCCTAAGTCCCTTCATTTCATTTAACTATTACCTATGTTAAAGTAAGCTCTCAACTCCACAAAGCAGTATCGAGAAAATATAATATTTTATTATTTTTAGTCTGAGATCAAAGTTTGTTCTTGTTGTTAATAATTATTTCATTTTTATTGAATGCTGTTTTGCTAGTTCGATCTCGAAATCTCTTGGGGTTGGTCCAATTTTTCAATCACTAAAGTGTCAAGATATTTGAGGATTTTGACTACTGTGATCTTCTTGTTCCTAACCACGACCCCATTGGGCTTTGATTTTGATCTAAGGACTGCTTTTGATACTATCAAAAGGTTGAACAGATGTTTATGCAAAATACTAATTTTTGTGGTGAAATGTGCCCGTAAATTTACTGAGGCCCCAAGCTAAACTAATACCAATAAAATAATTTATTGTTATTTTTAACCGACTTAAAAAAGGAGGAGGTTCTCAATTCGACTGAATTTTTTTTTTTTTTTGTCTATGTTACCTCATATCTTCGCCAATTGTGAAGCGATTTTGATGATTTTTTTGCATTGGGTTCAGTCTAGCTTCCGATTGGTTTTCATTGGTATTGGAACTTTTTTGATATGTTTGTTCATGCATAACTTCTTTGTTTATTAACCGATTTTATTGATTCTTTTTTGTTGGAAAGAGGGTACCTTAGGGATGGTACCATATTAATTTGGTCAAGTTCTGAAGATATGATCAATGACGAAATAACGTAAATCTCAAATTCTTATGACCAAATAATCGAAATTATAATAAATAAAATCTTTTATAAAAAAAATCTTAAAACCCGCAAACGTTCCGAGAGAATTTCTATATTTATGAATTGAATTTTATTATCATTTTCTGATTTATTCGCCCGACACTTTCTCTTACGAGATGCATGCAAGGTATTATATTAAGTCACTATTAATAACATCACTGAAAAGACAAAAATAAAAATAATGTAATAAAACCGACTTCAAAAAAATAAATGGATCAAATAAAATAAAAAACTTAAAAATCAAATAAAAATACACTAAAAGGTATAAAATAATTTTCTTATTTAGTTACAAATAAACGACGAAATATTAACATGAAATTACTTTTTGAAGTCGGTGCCAAACATATACATTTTATGAATCGCACTCGACGGATCTTACTTAGTACGTTTGGCGGGTATCGGTAGATTGTTTAGGCACCGACTTCAAAAAGTGATTTCATGTTAATATTTCGTCGTTTAGTTGTAACTAAATAAGATAATTATTTTATAACCTTTTAGTGTATTTTATGTTATTTTTAGGTTTTTTTTCATTTTATTTGTTCCATTAATTTCTTCGAAATCGGTTTTATTTTTTTTTTATAAAAATTATTTTTATTTTACATGAGGGTATTTGATAACAAATTGAAAACACGGACGAAAGTTTCTATATCCAATCGGGTAATTGAACTCAGAGATAAATAGCAGATAAAATATGTATAATTAAAAGACTGATGTTGAAGTTCTCAAACCTTGAAATCTATAGTCTCAAATAAATAAATAATATAATAATAATATGTATTTTGAATTAGACTGTCAATATAGATACAGTATACAAAACGTCAATCTATATATCTAGACACAGGAAAATGTGTCAAGCCAAGTTCAGAAAACGGGCGACGCACCGGCCATGTGTATTTTACACGAACCATTTCGAGCTACTTTCCTCATACTTATGAGCCCCCCAAAACTCAAAAACTATTAGAACCTACACACTTGAAATTTTGCATCTCATACAAAGGCCCACTATAACACCTAGAATCCCAAATTTCATGAATAAACCTATTATAGAGTTCTTGAGTTATTAAGGTCTGAAAAGTGCCATTTTTAACACTGACTGACTCACATATCAAAAGCCTAGAGTACTTCCGCTGATCCTAGAATTCTGAAATTTGTTATACCTGTAGAGTTTGGGCTACAATTAAAGGAAAAATCGAAAATGTAGTTTTCCCTTTTTCAGGACCTAAAATGAAGGGTTGAAATTTATTATAGGCTTAATTAACATATTATAGTGGAAATACAATCCACCTAGAATTCTGAAATATGGCATACTGATAGAGAACCATATATTAATAAAGGGTGAAATCGAAAAAACCGAAGCTTTCCCTTCTTTAGGGCACAAAATAAAGAGGTGATATTTAACTGCTATGTATTAAATACATTTGCATTCATTAAATAAATCTTATTTAGATAAATAAAATGATAAAAACCTTCCAAAAATTAATGATATCTGACCAAAAACATAAATGTGAAAAGGGGGACCAAGTTCGGTACGAACGGCTTCGCCGACAAAAGAGTTGAGATCTAAACGGGTACCAAGTTGCATAGCAGCTGCTTAAATCATAGCTATAGGGATGTACAAAATTCTTCAATTGATTTTTAAGAAAATTTGTTACGTTCTTTGATATTGAATTTATAACTTGACAATTTTTATATCCAACTAAATTATTTGTAGTCTAAAATAGAATAACTAGCAAATCTAAATTTTAAGCGTGTGTTAAATATCATTACGTCAAACAAGTTATTGACTATTATAACTTGTCAAGATATTTTATATTTGGTATATATGTTCATTTGCATCAAGCAGAGGACAACTTCATTGATTTCTTTTATACATATCTTCATTTCTATCTATTTGATGTAGGTTACCTACTTTTTATTGGGTATTAAACCTCATATATATATATATATATATATGTGTCATCTATATTTTATGTATTCATTGGCTTTTCTCTTCTTCTACCAAGACACCTGTCTCTGCACAAATAGTCCATCCCCAAATGCTCCTGTTTCTGTTTACATGTGTCCATTTGCCACCCCTAATGGACTGTAGCAAATGGCAAATCTAAGCCCCGAGCGTTATTAAATGCAATTCCATAACGGCAAGTGGTGAAAGTGCCATAATATCGCCATTAGCAATTCAATAATATAATGGCCGTTCATTTCTATTTCTGACAATTGTCCTTGAGTGATCTTAGTTTCCTTAATTGACGCTTACTTCTCCCATTAGATGGATGAGGTACATGAGAAATATAATCTGGAGTGAATTATATACTCCACTTGACTTTCATTTCTTTCATTATTTTTTAACAAACTCTAATTAAAATCAATAAATTTAAAGAATTTATAAAAATTATTTAATATTTTATAGAGTTGTGGCAATTTTTATTAGCAAACAGTTTGAGCTATAAAGTTGAAACTTGGCTAATGGATCATTAATGCAAACATTATTGGCAAATTAAAGTTTTACTTTTACCATACAGGGTATGGTCAAGTATTGTAATCGTGCATGAAAAAAGTGGTTTTTTAAAACGGCTTAAACAATTTTGATTAAAAAAATTGAGCGAAACCATGGCATTTCGCTCTACAAAAAAGCTTAATAAGTGAACAAAGAAAAAATTATATTTTTTGAGATAATAAATGTTTTGTCAAAATGTCTGTTAGATAGTTCAGTTAGTTTGTGCGTTACCAAATTTTGTGGACGAGCTATCTCAAAAACTAGTGTGAATATCAAAACTAAATTTCACCCGTAGATTTGGTCCATTGAGATTAGAGCTGATTAGATTTTTGATGCATATCGACCCAAAATTAAAGGGGGTCGAGGGGGGGTTAAAAATTAAAAATCTAGGTCGTTTGAGCAAACTCAGCCAAATTTTGTATACATAATCAGTGGACCCCCAGAAGTCTAAAAATGCAAAAACCTAACCGCCCGAAATGGGGGGGGGGGCAGGGTCAAAAAATGAAAATCTTTGCCATTTACCAAACTCAACCAAATTTTGTATACCATAATCAATTTGGGATCCCAGGAGTCTAAAAATGCAAAAACTAACCCGCCCCCTATATGATTATAAGTAATTTTGCTAAATATGTAAATATAAAGGGAGGGGACCAGGTTGTATGTCTGTAAAGTCAAGTTGGATGGCCATCATCAGAACACGTAACATATTTTTTTTATGTTAAGAGAGAATGGGTGCAGGATCATGGTGAAGCATCTTAAATAACAATAAACATTAAAGACAAGGTTAAAAGCAGAAAGCTTGTGGAGTAAATAATTTGACACGTGAAAGACAATAAAGGTGTACATGTGGAGAAACTGGGCCAGAAGTAGCAAAGAGTGAAATGGAATGAGTGATGCACCATGAGGGCGGCCAGATTAAAACATCCACATAAATCAGCTCTCGCTGACCCCAACTACTGAGTAACGGGACCCAAGATTGATCTGGATGAAGCCCAAACGTCACATACAGAAGATAGTACTGGAAAATAAAAATAAAAGAAAAAAATAGAAATCAAAAACATCCTAATCATTTAAACAGGGACCATGGTTACAATCTAAATGAAATATGGATCCTGATCTTGTAAATATAATCTAATAATTCCATGTAATTTCAGATAATATAACTTAAGTTATCAAAAATATTTTAAAAATAAGATGTTTTTGAGAATTTCTTATAAAAATTTAAAAAAGACAAAGATATTTGAATACCTTGCCAACTTACAGATATTAGAGTTGGTAACTTCATGTAAATAATATACAAAATGTACCTTATATCCATGAAATACAACTATATAGCTATAATATTCTTGATAAGTGATTTAATTTTTATGAATTATTATTGTTATTATTATTATTTGATTTGACAATATTTTTTTGCTTTATAATCTTTAAAAACTTATGTAATGCTCAGTCCGACTAGGGGCGCTGAGGCCGTCGGTATATTTGTGTTTTGAGTCGAGATAAACATGAAGTCACGTGACTGGCCCAGTTAACCTGTAACATTGATGGCTTTCAGTGAAATTTTCCAAAGATAAAGTGCCAACGGTAGCTATAGCTATTAGTTACTGGGCATCTCCGTTCACTAAACTTGGGAAGGATTCCCACCTTACAAACAGAGTGGGCTACTATTTACAGATTCGTCTAAGAATATTTTAAAAGTAGTATTGTTCAGCTTAATGGGAACCTGTACCCATCGGTACCCCTTGCCTAAAAATTCCTGGACAGAAGAGTGTTAGGAATCGCCCTCTGCTTGAGAAGAGTCAGGGTTTTACTCCTACCGTTGCATAGAAAGCAAGGGTTTGATGCAAAATTTTATGTCAGGCTTTGGATAAGCTTACAGTGAGTGCCTTTGGGTAACTTGAGAGAAACATTTCCTAAAAACTGGATAGCAATGGTAAAAGAAAGAGTATTTCATGCGGCACTGCAAACCCAGTGAGAGAGAAACGCGCTTATGGTTATCTTTCAGAACCAAGTATGCTGTAATTTATTTTTGGAAATCTGACATTTGACTACTACCAAGAGAAACTTGTTTGAAGTGTTCTCAGTGCAATGTGACCTTGACAATTGACTTTTTTGCATTCACATTTAGACTTTTTCCCTAACTTGAGCGCGGTTAGTGAAGAATGCAGCGAGAGATTTCACCTGGATATTCGTCCTGGAGACACGATATCAAGGAAAATCGGTTCAGAACATGTTAGCATGACTATTGTTGGAACCTTAAGGGGAACATTTCTGCTGGCAATGATAAACCGCAGAGTTGAAGAAAGAAATTTTGAAAATGTTAGTCAAAATGTGTTTTTTCACCCTTTTTTGATTGAAATTTCTTCATTGAACCGTCAAAAATCGGCCCTCAACATATTTTTTTTTTATAATTCATAATTATTCCATCCAAATATTCAAATCCTATTTCTTGAGCAAACAAACAAAAATAATTTAAAATTTCAGAAGTATTATTACAAAGGGAATTAAATTTTTATTGAAAACTAAAAATGAAAATCCGCGGGAAATGATAGGGAATACAGGATTTCTACTTTCCGATTTGGGATTTCAGCGTGATCAAATTATGAATAATCACCTATTTTTGTTCAAAGGGACAAAAAAATTTGAATTTGTTCATCAGTGAAATCGGAGTGGGTGTCTAATACTTGAGAACGATCGCAGAATAAGTCGATCGAAACGTTGTATTTATATTGTATTTATTTGTTTCAATAAATAATTATAATTAATCATGTGTGTATTTAAATAAAAATTCAAATTTTATTCAAATTAATAACAAAAATAAAAGCTTCAAAAGCTTCATTACTAACAAACATATTAAATAAAGTAAAGAAAATTATTGAAGAATTTTATTTAGAAACTTTTAAGATTTAAAATATAAAATACTAATTGAAGGAGACAATAAAAAAGTCTATCTTCTGCTGTAATTATAAATTTTATTTCGTTATAAATAAATAAAATTTATAATTCCAGCAGAATACACTCTTTTATTGTCTCCTTCAATATATTAGAAAATTCTGCTACCCTCGGCACTAAAAACTTTTTCAATTTAATAAAATACTAAGTAGGTTTTTTTTTGCATTTATGTGAAACCTACATAGTATTTTTATATTTTTAAAATTCAAAAAACAAATAAAATTTGTAATTCCAGCAGAAGACACGATATCTTTTGTTGTCTAGCTTCAGTATATAAAAATTCTCGCACGCTCGGCACAAAAACTTTCCAGTTTACTCTTGCTTGTTCGGTAAGCCGAGGAGCCTGTCTGCAGATAAAATAATAAAAAAATAATGGGGATTCTGCTGAATCCAGAGCTACTTGGATAATTTTTATTAATTGTCGGAAGATCTTTGTAGATCACTCCGTGAAATCAAACCCAAGTTCCATCAAGGAATTCAGGGCAATTCTTCCAAGTTAGCCCATCAGTAAATTTTTATTTAGGTTATATCATTCTGGCTTTTATGTTTAGAATTTAGAGTTCAGACGGCAGCGAAATGAGTTATAAATGAAAGGTTCTATTCGTTAACTGAAAAGATTGCTACTGCCCGAGCTCAAGCTTCTCAACTTGCTGCTAGCTAATGCATTTTTTTGGTATTTTCGAACTGAGTTAGCTTGTAATTCATTTTTTTAAATAATAGATCATGGACATTATTTACGAAAAGTGAAATTAGAAGCCTACTGATGAGACAATTTTTTCTTTCAGGAAGGGGCCCTTGTGAGGCCTATTACGCACTGTCGACTGGTGGCCGGCGACTTGGTCTCTCGGCGTCCAAAAAAACACAGGCAAGCTAGACTGGACTCGCACTACCTCATGCCGCAAGTTTCATTCTTCTCCGCGTAATTTGTTGCCTACATACAGGCGCACAACGTCATAAATCAAGTTCTAAATTCAGACTACATTTTGAGAATTTTAATTAGTATAGCTATTTATTTATATACTTTATAATTCAATATTTTTCTTATACTTGCAAAATGAAAATTGAATTAGTAAAAAAGCTCTAAATGAAAAAATAATTCAAATTCTAGTTCGATTTCGGACAAAAGCTACAATATTGAATTATTTTTTAACTTGTGATTGTAAACGATAAATGAATTGACTAAAAGGAAATTAAAAATTATTACTCTTTACACTAACTAATGGGTGAAGTTCTCCAGAAGGCCGGAATATTGAATTTACTCAAAAATTCACTCAAAAATACTAAATATTTTTCTAATTCGTATTATCTATTGTTTATACTGTCCAAGTTTAAAAAGCCAAAGTTAAGCTGTTTCGTCATTATGAATGTACAGCTCTCGTCAGCCACTTTTACTGGAATCAGGAACCGGAAGCGACCAGCCAGTCGCCAAAAAGTCCACGATTACATATTTCCGGACCTTGTATGAATGCTTATGATACTCTAATAAACTCCTAGTAAGATGTAAGTGTATCTCTGGCCGTTTCGACTCGAGCTGTTCAACAACCTTTGCAAACTTTTATATCTTGAACCTGGATTATGTATTTGATTGCACGAATCACTTGATCATCACCCTTTGAAGTAGCGCTAGGCGCGAGATCGATTCCAATACTTTACCCCATGCTTCGCATTAGATAAAGTAAAAAGTTATTTAAATTGAATCGATTAGGGTAACCACCATTAAAAATAATAAAAAAGCGATGCTCGGTAACTTTTTGTTTCAGTTAAAAGCTATATATTAATCCCCGAACCCCCACCACTCCACCCCCACCTCCTGCACCCCCACCTAGACCCCCACCCCAATTCTGCCCCCACCCTCGAAACCACTTCCCTCCACCCCCCTTACCCCTCCACCACTGCATCCCCCACATCTCCCTCACCGTCACCTCCACACTCGCCCCCGCCCCCTCACCCAGTTTTTGCATTTCAAGTCTTGTAGTGGCCCACAGATTATGTGTGTATATATGTATACATGTATAGGTATATATATAAATACCGTATAATAATGTTTTTTAATTAAATAACAATTTTTGAGTTCATCAATAAAATTGCCAAATTCTAATACAGAAAAATACGATTGTGGGATTTAAAATTCGATTTTTAATCAATTAAATTGTCTAACTTTTATTATATATAATAATAATTGTAATGATCTATTAGTGGAATTTAAAATTAAAAAAGCAATTAATAATTAAAAGGAAATTGAATAAAAATGTAAATATATATAGGTTTCCATTTAAAAAACAGAACTTGACCTTGAAATAACCTTGAAAGCTTGTTCTAGGTCGAAAAACAATAACATAGTTTAATTTCCCCTTGATATAAATAAACTTTTTATTTGAAACTTTTTTTCATATAATGCACTGTTTTTGAGTTATAAGACTGTCTCAAGATAAAAAACTCACCCGGTATATACAATTTTTGCTCGTTTAATAAGATGTATAGATGTAGTATTTATTTGAGATTTTATTTTCGTTTATTTATTAATCATTTTCAATCAAGGTCGTAGTCAGAAAAAAATTTCATTAGGGAAATTTGGATTTTCTCTTAGGAGTAGGAGACATGACCTCCTCCATGCCCTGATTCCTTTTTTTTCTGAGAATATTTTTTTGTTAAATTTTTATTGAACTTTTATTTATATGCCTGTAAAATTTCAATGTTTATCTTGATACATTTTGGTGGGTGCGGGAGGGGGTTCTAAGACCTAACGCTCCGCTGGCTACGACCATGTTTTACTAAACTCAAATATCATACACAATTAAGCTACATCATTATTAGATTAAAAATTCACAGTTCATTGGACAATGTTTTTATTGAAGCTCTTATTCAATTTTTGTACCACGTTTCGTCTCTCTCGAGACTTTTTCAAGCACTCAATTGGTTAGAGCAACATTGGTTGAGATAACAATAAAAATAATTGAGACATAGTAGAATTTTTTTGAATATTGTATTTGTGGTTTGTTCCTTTTGAAATTCAACAATTATGTTGATTCTTTAATAACCTACGATTGTATCAATCTAAAACGAAAAAATTCTACTATGTCTCAATTATTTTTATTGTTATCTCAACCAATGTTGCTCTAACCAATTGAGTGCTTGAAAAAGTCTCGAGAGAGACGAAACGTTGTACAAAAATTGAATAAGAGCTTCACTAAAAAACATTGTCCAATGAACTGTGAATTTTTAATCTACTAATTATAATGGACATTAATCAACATAACTACATCATTATATCTTATTTAAAACCTTTGAATAAAGTTTTTATGACGGAGGGATTATTGATTTTTTTATTCAAGTTCATTTGATGAAATTAACTATTGAATTGAAACAAGAAAGAAGAATAAATCATTTAGGGTCTTGTTTATTTGCATATCAATTACATCTACTAAATACTTGATTTAAATACAATTCATTTGCTATTATTAATAGTAATTATTTCGTCGTTTGAATAGAGAGCAAAACAAGTAATAAATTTTTCAACAAACAGCAACCAACCATTCTCAGAAGCACTTAGATCAACTACAAACGGAATTAATCGAAATTCTTCTCTAATGGAAGCGAAATTACATTTAGAATAAAATTAAATTAAACAAGCTTTTGTCTAATTTACCTTTTCATGGAAAATTTCCAGGTAAATGCTTTATAATATAATAGATTTTCTAATCAAAGCGTTACCGAGTAAAATACTCTCCCATAATGAATTTTTCAACTTTTATATTGATTCTTTGAGCATTGGACAATAATTTAATACAATTAATTTGATACAAACGCAAATAAAGTCTTCATTACAAAGAAAAAGCCGGCCAAGTGAGAGTCGGCCCGCTTACCAACAGGGTTCCGTATCTTATAACAAGAGACCAGATTTTTATGCAGTAAAAACTGTCAAAATATGCAGTTAAAAAGGCTGAAATATGCAAATAATATGAAGAATACGTTAAAATATGCAAATATATGCCGTAAAAATTGGCAAAATAAATTTTTTATCCACTAAAAAATTAAAATTGAAGACAAAAAGATTATATATTTGAAGGAGTACTATGAAAGGAATAAAATGATAAAGTAAGCTAAAGACACCAAGTGTCAAATATGTACTTTTATTGAGTGAAAAATTTCACAAAATTCTCATTATATTTAATATATTAAAAAATCTTTAAGCTCAAAGAAATATTACAGGCGTGTACTTGAATAAAATCAACATAATAAATATAATAATGTTTCAAAAAAATGTGATCGAAAAAATACTGGGGGGGTCACACACACACACACGAAAACTCTCAATGGGCAAAATGGGCTGTAGTTCCCGAAGGCCATTTAAAATAATAATAATAATAAAGAAATAATTAACAAGGGATCTCAAAGATAATTAAAATTTTATTGTAATTGTGAATAATTTATGTTTACAAGTATTTTTCTAAATTATCTTCAGATTATTATGTCTACTGTCACTTAAGATTGACTTATACAGTGAAAAGGATCTCTCCACATCCTCAGATATAATGGGGGCAAATTTAAAGGAACTATATACGAGCCCTTCGTCCCATCTCAATTGGCCCACCAATATTTTTTCTTTTTAAATAAAATTATGCTATTTCACGGTAAATTTAATTTAAATATTTATTTTTATTATCATTTGGAACAACATTTTAAACAATTTAAAACATTTTATTGTAACAGTACCTGGAGCCACCGAGCGATGCATAACTGAGTAAGCCCTGACTCCCCTTCCCCGTCCCTCCCGAAACCACACACCTCGCCCCCACCACTGCACCCCCATTCCGCCCCACCCCACCCCAACCACGCCTTCCACCACGGATCCCCCACAACTGCACCCCACACTCCTACACCACCAACATCCACCCCACACCGCACCCAGTTTTTGCATTTCTGGCTTTCTAATGGTCTACATATTATGTGTATATTTGTTTACTCGTATACCAATTTGCGCACATTCATTCATATTGATAAACATTATAAAAAAATAAATAGGAAAATAATAATAAAAAAAATAATCGTATAGGATCTGAAATAAAAACATAAAATTAAATAAGATTTCTTTCCAAGTTATATAAAAAAAGCCACTTGAACCACTTTATTTGTAAACAAACCTGTTTTGTTATGATTTAGACATCTGTTAATTAAAAACAAACAACAAATTCCTAATTTTAATACTATATATATTTGCCTAGATTAATTTGCCGCAACGTTGACGTAATTCTGCCGACAGGGTGCGCCGTCGGTATATTTGCGGCAAATTTGAAATATAATGTAATTTGGACTCGAATTTTGAAATGAAAGAATCCAATTGATTTTAAATTAAGAAACATTAAATATATTGATAATTTTTCCTCCCCCCCCCCCCCCCCTCACCACTCAAAAATTAAATATTCAATTCGCTTTTCTTTGCGCACAGAAAAAGAAATCAATCACATCTTATTTGATTTATATTTTATATATTATTTGTTTATTTTTTAATAATTTGCCACTTTTTTATCATTTTTTAAAAATCTAAATTTTTTGTTATTCTTATTTTTTTATTTTTACAAAATTGAACGACTTAAGACACGCATGCCCATATGAGTTTCTCATGGCAATACTGGATGGAGCAGCCTGTCATACAAACAACACCTGATCTCTTTTAAATATTTGGAGCCTTATATCGATTATCGATCCCAAATTTAAAAAAAATGATATAATATAATTCCCTCCTCACACGATCCCACTTATTTAAATAAATCTTTTTTCACACAAAAAATATCACAATGCTGTAGATTATAGAAAAAAAATACTTCCAGATTCATATCTAGAGCCTCATTTCTGTAGCTGTGCCAGGACGAAAATGAGGCAAAACTTTTAAGAGACTATGTATTTTCGGGAGTTTACAGGTATACATTTGGAGTGTGGTTTTTTAAAGGATGAACGCCGCCCGCCAGGGCACCAGCCCGGAGGGCCGAGCTTCGAGGGCGTGCCAAAGGCACGCACGAAAAGCTCGTATATATATATATTAATGTTTGTTATAACCTATTAGTGGGTTTTATTATTAAAAAAATCAATTAAAAATAAAAGATAATTGAAAAAAATGTAAACAAACTTTTTTATTGAAATTTTCATCTATAAATAATTACTTTAATTAAGAAAAGATCAATAAAGATTAAATTTGTCGAGGTCCAGACCTGGCCAAATCGTTTTCTCATCCACAAAACTTGTTAATAGATTTTGTTTCATCAAAATCGGTAAAGCCGTTTTAAATATATATATATATATATATATATATATATATATAAACAAACAATTTTTACTCGTTTAATAAGAGTAGATTTAACATAAAATTATTTTTTAATTGTTAAAAACAAAGAAAACATACAAAATACAAAACCTTTACTACTGTGTGACGTCGCCTTTATTTTTAATTACGGCTTGAATTCTTTTAGGCAACGTACTTATTAATTTTTGACGCTCATCTTGAGTGAAAGTATCCCAAATATTTTGAAGTTTGTGTTTTAATTCGACTACGTTTCTAGCTGGTTGTATTCGTAATAGCTTTTTTATTGTGTGCCAAAGAGTTTCTATTGGTGACAAGTCGGGACTGTTTGCCACCCACTCCAAAAGTGGAACATTATGATCAGAAAGCCATTTTAAAGATTTTCTTGATTTATGGCAGGCCGCTCCTTCTTGTTGGACACAAAATTATTATTATTCAGCAATGCATCTGCCATTGTTGAAGTAACGATTTTTTAAAACTCTAAATATTTATTGCTGTTTACAATTCCATCAATGAAGTGAAGTTTTCCAACACCTCTAGCAGACATTGAACCCCATACCATAACTGAAGCAGGAAATTTTACTTTCTTTTTTAAACAATCTAAATTGAAAGCTTCATTTTCTGACTCTGCTTCGATTGTCCCCAACACAAACTTCAAAACGAGACTCATCACTGGACACTATTCAATTCATCACTCGTCCAATTAATGTGACTTTTACCCCAATTAAGACGATTATTCTTTTGTTTTAATGTCAAGAGTGGCTTTTCTTTCGCCTAAAAAAATTAGTAAAATTACAAAAAAAATTTTTGGAATAAGTTGCAATAAAATTACCTTGTAAGTTTTAAAACCTAACTTAAGGACTTTCATATGGCACGTGGATCTTGAAACACTTTGCCACACAGCATCGCTCCAAAGAACAGATAATTCACCATAGTTCGAACGCCTGTTTTTACTAATAATCTTCTTCTATACCCGAAAAGCAAAGAACTATTTTTTATATAAAAATATGTTTTTAACAATTAAAAAATAATTTTAAGTTAAATGTTACAATAAAATGTTTTAAATTGTTTAAAATGTTGTTCCAAATGATAATAAAAATAAATATTTAAATTAAATTTACCGTGAATTATCATAATTTTATATTAAATAGAAAAAATATTGGTGGGGCAATTGAGATGGGACGGGGCTCGTATATATATATTTCTTCATTTTTTTTTCATTCGTTCTCCGAAAATTTACTTTTAAAAAATCTGTAAATGGCGCAAAATAAGCAATATTTACAAAAAATTCTTCAAATATGCAATTTCATGAAATATTCTTCAAATATGCAAAAATATGCAGTATAAAATTTAACCCAGAGTATCCTAGATGCATGATTCGGATAGATAATTGATCCCCTGGGTCGTTTGTGGCGGCAAACAAAATATGCGATTGCATAAGAATCCGGTCTATACTTATAACTTACAAAATACTTGAGATTTCAAATTCTTTTTTATTTGTCGTTGATAAAATGAAAATGAGTGAATTTGTGGAATTTTTTCACAATTTTAAATTAAGGTGTTTTCTAAAGGCCGAGAGGTATAAAAATCACATGAAAAAGGACAATTTGGGGCTCTCACATACTGTGATTTTAAATAAAAATAAAAATTATACCAATTAGAGATATTTACACAAAAAACTTAGACTCTATGACAAACATTATTTTTTGATAAATTTTAATTTTCTCATTAATATATCAAAGAATAATTGATACGTCAACAAGAATTATTTTGACCGCGCTGATTTGAAAAAAATATATTTTTATCTCGCGAGACTACTGCGGATTACGCTATTGGAGTCTGCGGAGTATTAAGTCTGGACCAAGAGAGAAAAAGATGTAATCCACTTAGCTACAATCCAACGTCATTTCGCGTATAGCCCGCTAGACATTCGGATGGATCACCGAGTGAATTGGAAATCTCAGATGTTATATACTCGATCTCCCAGTCCAGAGCGCTAGATCTATTAGCATGTATGTTAGATGCCTGCCATTAATTAACTGAAGGTTTTCTACATTTTATTCGATCGCGACTCTAATGTAGGGAATTTTTGTCAAATATTGAGTGAAAATAATATTTGAACTTATATATTTCTAACTTGAAATAATGATATTAATGGCAGGCATCTAACATACGCTCTTAGCGCTTTGACTGAACGAATACTAACATCTGAGATTTCAATTCACTCGGTGATCCATCCGAATGTCTAGCGGGCTATACGCGAAATGACGTTGATTGTAGCTAAGTGGATTACATCTTTCTCTCTTGGTCCAGACTTAATACTCCGCAGACTCCAATAGCGTAATCCGCAGTAGTCTCGCGAGATAAAAATATATTTTTTTCAAATCAGCGCGGTCAAAATAATTCTTGTTGACGTATCAAGTATTCTTTGATATATTAATGAGAAAATTAAAATTTATTTAATATCATTATTTCAAGTTAGAAATATATAAGTTCAAATATTATTTTCACTCAATATTTGACAAAAATTCCCTACATTAGAGTCGCGATCGAATAAAATGTAGAAAACCTTCAGTTAATTATTTTTTGACCTCATATAAAATTCGTCTCTCCTCAAAATAATCATTCGGTAGAAAATTTTGATAGAATATTCGATTTGCTGATACATCAATACGTTAACTTTTAAATTTCAAATTTGTATCATATTGAGCTTAAATATACAATGCTTTGAAAATCGGACGGACAGACATTTTAGCGACACTAATAGGATTCCGTTTTACTTTTTAACGGAACCAAATGATGAAAACAAAAGCCTTACATAACGGATAGAACATTGGATTTGATAGATGAGTAATGAAAATTTAAAAACTAAAAAGAATGATTTAGGGAAGAAAATAAACATCGAAAGAAAGTTATCAATGTAGAAAAATGGAGAATGTAGAAAAGCCAAAGAAAAAGATGTAAAAGTAATGCATTTATTTAAACATTCCACCAAAAATGTGAAAACATTTTTAGGCCTTGTCGGTTTCAGAAACTTTTCTAAAATCGTAATTTTTGTCAACGAAAGACTTGGGTTAGAAACCTTAAGCTTAGGAGAATGGTAAAATTGATTAATTCAAATTCAAATGTCAAATTTCAGCTCTTTAGATGAAATCGTTCAATTCAACAACTCGAAAGAAATGTTTTTGATTTTTTTGTACACCGGATGTTCTGAAGCTAGAAAGATCAAAATCAAATCAGTCCTTCATTTTTGTTCAAATGTTTTGCCACCAAAACAAACTCATTACCTTCTAAGTTTATTGCCAGTATCGAAATTCAAGACGGCCAATAGAGACTGACTGAGAAAAAATACAACTTTCTTACAGAATTGATACCAGAAGTTACACCAAGTAGTTGCAACAACGATTGAACCAGGATTGATCCCTGCGTTGTGAAAAGAAAAAAGTTGTCGCTTAACATACAGAAAAAAAGATTCCTACGAATTGAGTAGGTTAAAAATAGAAGAAGAGCTTAGAAACTTCAAAGGTTTTAGGAGTTTTTTTTGTTTTTTTTAATGATATTGATGTGAGAAGGAGATACACCAGAAGGTGCATCTCCTAAAGGCCTAGTATGGGATGGCCCCTCCATCGTGAAAAGAACAGAGTAGAAGGAAAGAAGCCGGGATCACAAGCCAAATCTCAGAAAGTTAGATACAATCCAATTTACTAGGTTTTTTAAGGGCTTCGAGCAGTGGTAAATTCTCCGTGCGATAAATTAAGTTAAATTTATCTCCACTTAATTTTTTTTCCAGTCCCTATACTTACAGAAAAAATGTCTGGGTATAGCCAGGAATTGAACCCGAGACCCCCGGGTTGCCAGCCAGACATGCTGAGCACTACACCAGGGAGGCGGACAAAAGTTGGTTCGAAGCCGAAGGTGCCTGTGGATGCGAGTCTTAAGCGACCTAATAGATAGACGGAGGCGTAAAGAAGAGCTACAGACTTTTAAAATCATAGATATATGAACGACTTGACGAATACATACACATCGCTTGTACAATATCTATCTGATTGGACAGAAAGCGGGTGTTGTTGATCTTTAGAAAACGCGCAGTCTTTGGGGGGCAATATTGATTTCAACTGATCAAAAATAAAAATGATTTTCACACAACAATATGTTCTTTAATGGCTTTAGACAAGGATAACATACTGTATAAATATTGAAAATATTTAATTGTTTATATTGTATAAATAAATACAAATCTTCTATAAAAAAACAATCTTCAATCCATCCACTTGACTTTACCATACAACCTGGCCCCTAAAATTATTGATAATCATGTAGGGGAGGGGTTAGTTTTTGCATTTTTAGAACTTCTGGAGGTCCCACTGATTATGTATACAAAATTTGGTTGAGTCTTGTAAATGGCCTAGATTTTTAATTTTTAACCCCCTCCTTAATTTTAGGTCGATATGCACCAAAAATCTAATCAGCTCTTAATCTCACTGGGCCAAAGCTATGTGTAAAATTTGGTTTCGATATTCACACTAGTTTTTGAGCTAGCTCGTCCACAAAAATTTGGTAACGCACAGACTAACGAACAACCAGGCAATCAGAGAGACTAACAGACATTTTGACAAAACAATTTTTATCTCAAAAAATATTATTTTTTCGATGTTCACTTATTGGAACTTTTTTGTAGAGCGAAATGCCATGGTTTCGCTCAATTTTTTTAATCAAAATAGTTACAGCCGTTTTTGAAATTTTTGGAAAAAAAGAAGGAAAAAAGACACTTTTTTCATGCATGATTACAACACTTGACCATACCCTGTATGGTAAAGTAAAAAGTTGCTTTTTATTTTCATTTCATAAAGCAACTTTCTATTTTTCAAAATTATTTTAATTCCATTGATAAAGGCATATATATTTCCGAATGTTTGGTATTTAAAATGACTTTTCACTTACAACAGCAATGTCTAATTTTTATACAAATGTAAAAAAAAAAATAGATACTACACCAGCGTTTAAACGCTTTGCTGCTCTACTTTTGATTTTCTCGATTTACACACCACTCAAATCGCAGACAATAGTGTGGAACGAAAAATACAAATTTTGATTTTTCTTATTTAAAATACCATGGAAAAGTTGCCTTTAGTAGTAGAAAAGACGAAAACAAAATATAATAGTTATTGGAGCATTTCTTGAGCTGGCGCAAGAACGATAAAGTTACTTATTTTTTTTAGTATATAAAAACAATACATTGTTATTATAATACCACAAAATAAATGTTTAATTCATCAAAACCTTGCAATTTTAAGTTTGGGCGTATGTGATATTTTAAAAGGTTCTCACTAGTCCATTTATCATAAAAATCATGAAAATAATACCTCTTCGTGGTTAAACGCTACTTTTAAACTTTAAAACAAATCACAAAAATCCGATGGACATTAAATTTTTTAATTTATAATATGAAATTATTATATTGAATTATAAACGAGCCGTCAGGCTCCGACTCTCTGCTCACGTTCTCCTTCTATAGTTTCTGAATTAAAGTGCCGACCTCATGCGCCATGACTTCAGAACTGAATCTCCCTTTTCCCACACCATAGACACTGCGTCTACATCTCCTCTTAATCAACTTTCCTTCTCTCGTAATGCAATTTTCGAGATCCAAGCCAACGCACTTTCGATTGCATTAAAAAAAATATTGTAATTGATTTTTAATCACTGAATTATAAAATTTATAGTACTTTTATGAATTATAAAATACTAGCTGACGACCGGGCCTTCGGCCCGGCAGTCACCTAGCTGGCGGGGAGCGTCTCGTTCATGCCAATTTAATAATTGAAATTTAAAATCTTGCGTAAGTATCGAAAGAATGTGCTAAATGAAATTGATTCAAAAATAAGGAAGAATAAGGAAGATTTATTTAACACATTGCCTAAGCACGATCACTATCTGACCAATCAGAATCGTTCTAATAATTTAACGCTTTGGCATTGCTATTGACTGGCCAATCGATCGTTTCCACATACATATATATCCACATACTTTTCTATTTTATATATATAGATTTCAGAACAATTTTTTTTTACAATAATCTAATTAATTTATATTATTTTATATAAATATCATAAATCAATGAAGTATTAATAGTATTAATATTATAATATAGAAATTGTACGTTTTTAATCGTTAGTAAATTTTTAATTCATTTAAATATGCAGACTAGTCTCCATATAATAAATTGATTTAAAAAAAGCCATACAAATTTTTGAGACAGTGATTATAGCATGTCTTGAGATGCCGCAAGAACGATACAATTTGATAAAAGTGCAATTTTTTTAATATTAATTCGAATAATTTTCCAATAAGCTGCTATTTTGTAATATAAAATCTTTTTCTTGTCCTACGTGCTTACAACTACATTTTGTACAAATACACGCAGATGAAAACATTAAAAACATTTTTCAAGAAATAATTTTTTCAAAATTTTCAAATTTTTAACAATATTAAAGCTCTTAGCAGCACCTTAAGATATTGAAATAGGACAACCAAATTTTTGTCCTTTCTTTATGAAAATAAAATGCACATTTTGGCCGCTAAAACAAATACAAAATAAAAAATTAATAAATAAATAAAAGGCCATTTACGTTTCACCCTAGCGGACAATGATGCATTCTACTTCAAAATTAGGTAAATTTCGACGAAAGAATATTTTCATTTTTCATTTCAAGCAACCCTTAGAAATTCTTAGAATTTCATCTATCTTTTAGTAAAAAAAAAATGTGTTTGTCAGCTCCGACGCACGACTGGAGTTTACTCATTCAGATCGACTGTCTAAATAGGCACAAAAAAGGCTTACTAGTCTAAGAAAAGATTAATACCATATCAAATGATAAATAAACGAATCAGTGAAAATACCTAAATAAAATTTCAAATATTAATTAGATCAATAGCGCCGTCGTTATTAATTACTGTGACTAGAGGCTTATGGTAACTGAAATAAGACACATGAACGTTGGTAGATATGTGGTTCACAAATCTTACCCACAAATCAATACCCACGAATTATAAATAAAATCTATAATATAAATGTTATATAAATTTTAAATAAATATTATAATTAAATTTAAAATAAGAATTATATATAATATAATATGTATGATATATCTAAAATAATAACAATAAAGTATAAATATAACATAAGTATATAATATAAAAAATGAATAGTTATAGTGATTGTCTAATTATCTAAGTTTAACCATAATACGTTAGAGAAAGACGTATCAAATTATAGGGTTGAATTGTATATGATATATATAAATAAAATCATCATTTAATTTTTGAGATTAATTAAATGAAAATTTCTAAATGTCAAGTAATAAAGTTTCAAATGTTTTAAAAAATAAATAAGCACTCGACAGGGATGGAACCTGTCATGTTGCATTTATTTATATATATATATATATATATATATATATATATATATATATATATAATAATAATAATATAATATATTTATATATATAATATAATAATAATATTTTTTCGATTAATTTTTCAATGTCAATTTTAAAATCCGCGCCTAAAAAATGTTTGAATGATGTTGCCCTTTTTCAC
This sequence comes from Forficula auricularia, assembly GCA_024734495.1. Classification (NCBI taxonomy): domain Eukaryota; kingdom Metazoa; phylum Arthropoda; class Insecta; order Dermaptera; family Forficulidae; genus Forficula; species Forficula auricularia. The sequence goes on from JALMQS010000150.1 coordinate 4,355,463, forward strand.
CACCAGAAGAGTGTGCGTACGAAAAACGTAACGCTGTCATTCGTTGACTGAATTTTACTACCCATAATTTTCCATACCGGGCTCCTTATATGCAAATCGATTCTTACGGAGTAAACTCCAAAAATATTTCGATAATTGTGTGTTTTAGTTAAGTGTTGTGGAAAAAATACAACATTTTCCTCAGATTATTGTATATATTACCTAAAATGAATATATTTTTGATTTCAGCTTTTGTGCTGGCGTTGCTTTCTGTTTGGGGGTGACAATTGGGGCGCATCGACTCTGGGCTCATCAATGTTTCAAAGCATCCCGAAATGTTAGAATCGTTTTAATGATTCTGCAAACAATAGTTGGACAAGTGAGTACATGCACATTCTATTCTAACACTAAGTTTGTTTTTCCTGAACCACTCGCAACTATATCTTTTCAACTTCAATTTTGCATTAAGCAATTTCAAATTGAATACAACCGTATAAGTATGTATTTACTTTCTGTTGAAGCCAAAACTAATTCGGGGTAACAATTGGTCACAACACACTATTGGCTATATTAAATGGACTGTATGGTTTATTTTGAGGTCGCTGGTTCAGCTACCCCTTTTAAATGATTGAGAGTATTTAAGATTGATAGAGCGGTTTTCCTCCACCTTGTGAGCTCGAATATCGGATTATCGATAAACTAAAGGAGATGGCCACCTTCTTCCGGTCGTCGTGTCAATCAAAAATGAGAATCTAATGCAGCAGTTTAATAGCTCTCTCAAGCTTGGTGTTTAATTTCTGATTTAAACTATTATATAAAGACTTCAGAGGAGCAACTGAAGAATTTAGACAGAAGTTTTCTGATTGATACGGGCAGACAATCACTTAGATTATTTAAATTGATAAAAGGAGATTTAAATACTTTATTTGAATAGTAATAGTAAGAACTTAGTAGCGGAGATTGTAGATTCATAAAAAGAAATCAATGTGGTTGTACTACTGCTCGATGAACAATATATATATATATATATATATTTACGTCAATTGATTGCTCAGTGACCTTGACTTACTACTAGAACAAAACGAATTTATCTAAATCCAATCGCATATTTGAACCCATGGGAAATAACAGATCAAGTGTTTTCTAATTAAAAAAAAAATAATTTTTAAGAGAAAAACAAAAACCGACTTCAAAAAATTAAATGCAACAAATAAAAAACAGCTAACAGGTATGCGCTGAATCATTATCTTATTTAGTTACAACTAAACGACGAAATATTAACATGAAATTACTTTTTGAAGTTCAGTACCAAACAAAATATACCTATAAGCGAGCGTACCCGCCAAACGTACTAAGTAAGATCCGTCGAGTGCGATTCATAAAAGGTATATGTTTGAAACCAACTTCAAAAAGTAATTTCATGTTAATATTTCGTCGTTTGGTGTGACTTCAAATAAAGATAAATAATTATGCTATGCCTTTTTGGTGTATTTTATTTGTTGCATTTAATTTTTTGAAGTCGGTTTTTATTTTTTTCTTAGAAATTATTTTTATTAACAAATTTAAGTTTAGGAACGAAGAAGGAAGTTTTATATTTAATACAGACAAAGAGGAGTCAGCCGGGGTCGAACCCAGGATCTAGACGTAGTACTGCAATGGCATCGCCATAAGAGTTCTAACTCCTATATCCACTAAGCTACTGATCCCTGAACCCAAACTAATACTTTTGTCTGCTGTGAGTGTATGGAATTTCTTTAATCCTCTCATCGTTCATTTTTCGCGGCCTAAGCCTTGATTCATTGATTAAACGATTAAATATTCCAGCGCCTCCCAATCGATCGCAGACCCCAAAGATCGAAAATAATTTTCTCTTTCGCCCGGGGCGCGACCACGACGAGGCCGTGTAAAGACAATTAATGTGCAAATTTAAATTTGGGAACGAAAAAAAGTTTTTATTGACATTACAGACAAAAGCGGTCGGCCGGGGGTCGAACCCGTGATCTCTTTGCATGTGTACTGCAATGCTTTGTCATCAGAGTTCTACAGCCCTATATCCAGCTAAGCTGCTGGTCCCTGAGCCCAAACTAATGCCTTTTTGTCTATATGAATTATGGAATTTCTTTTTAGTCCTCTCATCGTTCATTTTTCGCAGCCTAAGCCTTGATTCATTAATCAAACAATTAAATATTCCAGCGCCTCCATTATTTTTATTTTTCTCTCTTTAGTGATGATATTATTAGTGATCATATCATCAGAACTTGACCAAATTAATATGACACCATCCCTAAGACAGCCCCTTTCGGATAAAAAAAGAACCATCGGAAATCGGTTCATAAACAAAGAGGTTAGGTCTAAACAAACCTAATAAAAAAAGGTCTAATACCTATGAAAAAAAAAGAAAAAAATGGGACCAATCGGAAGCTAGACTGGACCCAATGCAAAAAAAATTTCAAAATCGGTTGACAATTGGCGGTGATATGAGGTAACATAGGCACAAAAAAAAAAAAAAATTCAGTCGAATAGAGAACCTCCTCCTTTTTTGAAGTCGGTTAAAAAGACTGACGATGATAAAGCTCACGCCTTCCAAAAACTTTAGTCTCAAATATATATATAATGCTGGCAATTTCTATGAGGGTAGATATAGACCTTACTGTCACTTCTTTTGATTCGAACTCACTGGAATTAGCTGACAAAATAGCAATGTTGGGTGTCATCCCGGATTCTTGTTCCGACAAGATAAAATCAATAATTTCTTCAAAAGCTTTATTTGCACGAAATTCACGCTTTTCTTACATTTAACGCCCTTTCGCAATTTAATTAGATACTAACCCGAAAAACGCATTCGCCACTTCGTTTATCTCTATGACTAGTAGAGGCTGGAAGTTGCATCCCCCGCCCGTCTTTCCGGGTACATATAGCCACCAGTCTTTCGTGACGCCCCTCCACAGATACCTTTAATTCCAACCCAATCCCGAAAATGTCTTCTTCTTTTAACGTTACAAGATTCCACACCGACTACAGATGTTGTTTCTTTTTGGTGCAACTTCTTCTTGTATCAATATCATTACAAAAAAGATCGTAGAAAGTTTTGCTCAGCTGTCACATAGTTGGGCTGAAATTTAAATAATCTTCAGCTTCCTCTGTCTAACCTGACGGTAACAAAATACTTTATCTGCTTCGCATTGGATAAAGTAAAATATTCACATCAACAAAATTTGTACATATGAAAATATTTTCACTTATTTAATCTATCGACATGATTTTAATCTAAAATCACAAAAAAAAAAATAATAATAATAAAATAAAAAACATTTTCATTTATCGTATATATGAAATATTGATTTTCGCTCGTTATGCTTATTTTACGTTTGAAAGGATTCCAAAATAAATAATGTTTTCAAATAGAATTGATTCTTGGTCGTTTCTCTCCATGGGATTTATTTCGCTTTCAGACTTGTTACATCACCTTTAAGCTTTCTCAAGGGCTCACGGAAGCTCTGATTAAACATTAATTAATCTATTGAAGCAAAGAAAAGAGAGAAAAGACATATCATCTTATTTATTATACTCTACACGCGTATATAAATGATATTTTCTATTTCGAAATATATACAGTTATTTGACATTTAATAATTACAGTGTAGATGACATCCACTGTTCGAGTTTTAATGCACATTAGAATTAAAACAGTTGGAAAATATTTTGGTCTGAACACAATTCATCATGTTCGCTTACCTCACAATGATAACAAACTAGCATTAAATTCATAACAAACTAGTATTCAAATAAAATTACAGTAGAGTCCCGAAAACTCGGCACTCAATAACCCGGCAGTCCGGTTAACTCGGTCAGTCCCTGGCAAGGCGAAAAAAAACTATTTTCATGTTGTAAGGCCTCTATGACAGTGGTTCTCAACCACTGTACCGCCAGGACTTTGACAACGTGCCTCTAAAAAATTAAAAATGAACCGTTTTTCATTACTTATAAATTATTTGAATATAAATATTTCTGAACAGTTTTATATAGCAGACGAGTTATTACAATGCAATTAATTTTATTTACATAAACGTAATTGAGAATCTTATGTATCGGATAAAATTAAAACTACAGCGATGATGTTTAATTTTTAAGTTTTCATTTTGAAGCCATAGTGTAGTATTTATTTATTTTTTTTTCGTTCTTCCGATTGAAGGTATGTTTAAAGCTTATTTAAAGTACAATTTTATTACTTCTTTGGGGTGCCGACAAATTTTTAAATCATCAAAAGTGTTCCGCGGGTGTGGGGGGGATGGTTGAGAATCACTGCTCTTTGTACTTTGTACTTTAGTACGTACTTTTCCTTTGTTCTAGTCAGTGTTTCTCAACCTGTGTGCCCCGAGGCTTTTTGACAAATAATTAAAATTGCATGGGTTTTGTAACTTTGAAATAGTATTTGCAATTTCTTCAATTTTTTTATATCATACAATTTTTACATTTTTTACTTTAACATTTATATTCATAGAATATAATGTGGAAGTATTGCGATGCCCTGTCTGTGTCCTGACTCTTTGAGAGTTGTATCAGAGATGAAAAAAGTTAATTTAATTTTGCAACTTCTAAATAAAAGGAATCGATGGCCTTAATAGTTGAAAACCGGATTTAGGATATCAAACCGGAAATTGGGGTCCCCAGTGGTCAAAAAGCGGCCAAAAATCCATTGGTCAGTGCGTACGTATGTATGTACATATGTACCCCCTGCGTTTCGCAAGCATAAATCTCAGAGCTAGGAAATTCGAAACTTAAGCTCGATATAGGCTGCAGCAAGCTCTTGATTGAAATCGGAAAACCGGAAGAGGACATTTACATGAGAGATTTTTCGTTTTTTTTTATTTTCTCAAAACAGCTTTAACGATTTTTTTAAAAATTAGTGTATTTATCAAGTGTCATGAGTTAATAGTTATGTCTAATTTTTAATCCGATTGAATTAAAGTAAGGGGTTGTAAATTAGGAGTGTCGTAAGATAAATATTTTAACCGTTCATATCTCATCTTCGGAAAGTTACAGAGCCTTGATTTAAAACTTAAGGTATCTAGAAGCTACAAGAAGTATAACAAGATTTTGGTTAAAATAGAAAACCCGTAAGTTGATGTTTACGTACGTAAGAATGTACCCCCTCTGTGTTTCGCAACCATAAGTCTCAGACCTACGAAATTCGAAACTTAAGCTTGATATAGGCTAGAAAGAGTACATCAAGCTTTTGGTTGAAATCAGAAAACCGAAAGTGGACATTTACATGAAAGATTTTTCGTTTTTTTTTGATTTTCTCAAAAACAACTATAACGATTTTTTTAAAAATTAGTGTATTTATCAAGTGTCGTGAGTTATTAGTTGTTTCAAATTTTAAAAAAATCGTTGGATCCGTTTTTGAGAGAAAAAAAGAACGAAACAAAGGAAGGGGTGTAAATTAGTAGTGTCGCGATGCTTTCAAATAAATTAAAATGTGAAAGTCGTGTGGTGAACACACCAGTTGATTTCTATTGCTATGTTTTTAAATAAAATCGTTAAAATAAAAAGTATGTTATCTGTCCTATAAAATTCAAAAAATAATAAATTGTCAATCCTAAAAATTTAATCTGTTTTATACATAATTTGTAATGAACTATTTATGCTTTATAAAATAAAAAAAAAAAAAAAAAAGGAAATTGAGAAAATATATTTATAAACTATATTCAAACGCCTCCCACCCGATCGCGGACCCAAAGGTCGAAGATAATTTTCTTCTTTACTAAATTTGGTTGAGTTTGGTACAAGAGCCTAATTTTAATTTTTTTACATTACACACCCCTTCTCCCCCCACCAATTTTGGGCGGTTAGTTTTTGCATTTTTAGACTTCTGGGGTCGCGCTGATTATGTATACAAAATTTGGTTGAGTTTGCTGAAACGACCTAGATTTTTAATTAACCGACTTCAAAAAAAGGAGGAGGTTCTCTAATTTTTTTTTTTTTTTTTGTGCCTATGTTACCTCATATCTCCGCCAATTGTGAACCGATTTAAAAAAAAATTGCATTGGGTTCAGTCTACCTTCCGATTGGTCCCATTTTTTCATAGGTATTAGACCTTTTTTGTTAGGTTTGTTTAGGCCTAACTTCATTGTTTATGAACCGATTTCGATGATTCTTTTTTATTGGAAAGGGGTATCTTCGGGATGGTGCCATATTAATTTGGTCAAGTTCTGATGATATGATCACTATTAATAACATCACTAAAAAGAGAAAAATAAAAATAATTTTAAGAAAAAAATAAAACCGACTTCAAAAAATTAAATGCAACAATTAAAATACACTTAAAGGTATAAAATAATTATTAACTTATTTAGTTACAACTAAACTACGAAATATTAATATGAAATTACTTTTTGTAGTCGGTGCCAAACAAACTATACCTATAAGCGAGCGTACGCACCAAACGTACTAAGTAAGATCCGTCGAGTGCGATTCATAAAAGGTATATGTTTGACACCAACTTCAAAAAGTAATTTCATGTTAATATTTCGTAGTTTAGTTGTAACTAATAAGTTAATAATTATTTTATACCTTTTAGTGTATTTTATTTTTGCATTTAATTTTTTTGAAGTTGGTTTTATTTTTTCTTAAAAATTATTTTTATTTGTTTTTTAACCCCCCCTCCACACAATTTTAAATCGATATGCACCAAAATCTAATCAGCTCTTAATCTCAATGGACCAAGACTACGTGTGAAATTTGGTTTCGATATTCACACTAGTTTTGGGCTAGCTCCTTCACAAAAATTTGGTAACGCACAGACTAACAGACAGCCAACCAAACAGCCAGACAGACTAACAGACATTTTGACAAAACAATTATTATCTCAAAAAATATAATTTTTCGCTGTTCACTTATAAGAGCTTTTTTGTAGAGCGAAATGCCATGGTTTCGCTCAATTTTTTTAATCAAAATAGTTTCAGGTGTTTTTTAGATATTTCGAAAAAACAAGGAAAAAAAACACTTTTTTCATGCACGATTACAATACTTGACCATACCCTGTATGGTAAAGTAAAAATATACTTGTATGTGAATAAAAATGCTTGTATTTAATCTATGGTATATATTATAACATTTAAAAAACAAGAAACCTTATCAATAATAATGACATTAATTTATGGGTTTGCAATAATTATAATTAGAGCTCTTATATTCCTACCCACAGCTACAGGAGAGCTCACCCTCGCTCTTATCTAATCAGCAAGCTGGGAGAAAAAATATGATGCTGAGAGAAAATCTCACGCAACGAGTTCTCCCTGCTTAAAAAAATGTATCTTTTTTAATCTTATTTTTTTTTTTTTTTTTTGTTTAATCGTTTTAGATTTTGTCTTATTGTCTTATTTTTCACATTTCTAGAGTTTATATACGATGTCTAATTTCACAGATTGATTATAACATAAATCGAAAGTTTCTTTTTGCCGATAGTAGCAGAATTTTTATAAATTAAAGAAGAAAGATTATAAACTATAACATATTATATCCCGGCTGATCCTTTTGTCTATAATAAAAAATCTTTTCTTAGTTCCCTAATTTAATTTAATTATAACATATTATTATACATATAGCATATTCCTATAATAGTATATAAGTAATTAATTTTTTCATTTTAAATAACAAAAGAAGCAATTTTTCATTTCTCGACGAATAAAAAATAAATTAACTATCGTACCTTTCCCCTGCTGGTCAAATTTTCAGATTTACAATTTAGTTAAATGAAGAATTCGAAAAGGGTTAAGTGTGAAAAAAAATGTATCGTTGCTTATTACTGATTTTAAATATTGAGAATCTAATGACAGGCTAACTGAGATTTACTGAATTTAGACAAAGAACGAATTTTGTTGGAAACACTCACTTTTTAATCAATTTTGTTTTAAACATTTTTTATATCCATTAAAACACAAATAGTAACGAATATAGAGTAAAGAGAATCTCCTTTTCAGAGTAAAAATTTAATAAATAATAAAAAATCATTGATGCAAATAAACATATACCTATATATGAGCCGTTTATTTTGAAATTTCGAGATATTTATATTTTTATAAATATATATATTTTATATGTATTTTGATATATTTATTTTGACAAATTCATGAGGGTACTGTACTCCCTTGACTGTGATATTATAAACATATTATAAACAAGAAAAGAAGACATATATGTCTAAGAAACTGGCATTAATACATTTTTTTTTCAAAATTGGACTTAGTCCACTTTAAAAATAAACTGTTCGTTTATTTTGGGAGACACTTGCTAGGGTTAAATGATAAATGTGTACTGTTTATGGGTTTATGTTTATTTTGTATCAAGCAGAGAACAACCTCATTGATTTCTCCTAAAGAATAAACAACCCTGCTTGTCTCGACAAGAAGAAATCTTTTCAATTTTAACTGAGTAATAAAAAAAATAGAAAATTGTTTGATGAATTTATATTGATTGAAAATTTGATGTAAGAGAATCTCACACACACATATATGTATCATATATACAGGGCTGGGCAGAATGCAGTCCCTAGTTTCAAAAATCACTGAAGAGCCCCCAGACCGAATAGAGGGGCGTGGCAGGGGCAGTTAGGTTGGGTGAGCAATACTGTTCTCAGTAGACACCATTCCGTGGTCTGGTGAGCAACGGGGCTTTTGTTGTGGAGACGTTATTTAAAAACGGTGAAAGCGTTGTGGTGACGCAGAGGAGAGAGAATTTTCGTTACTGAGCATCTGAAACCCCTAAGCTGCATCAAAGACCTCTTCACAACCCCGAAGTAACAGTTTGGTGCGCTGTGTCCACTATAGGCATTATTGGGCAATATTTTTTTGAATCCGAAAGATTAACTGTTACCGTGAATTCGGCTCTCTATTGTGACCTGTTGGAGAACTTTTTGTGCCCCAAAATGGAAGAGTATGGAACACGAAGCTTTCTTTCTGGTTTCAACAAGATTGAGCCACGGCCAGTCGTTCACGCAAAATTTTGAAAGAGCTCTTTCCCGGTCGCCTGATCTCTTTCCGGGGGGATGTTCCATGCCCCCTTCGCTCCCCGATTTGACCCCGTGTGACTTTTTTCTTTGGGGATACGTCAAAGCTGAGGTATAAAAAGTTCTACCTCGAACCTTTGAAGCTCTGAAGGAGGCAATTGATGGGCGTCATCGTTGGAATTTCGCGAGATACACTGGGAAGTGTGGCCGAAAACTTCTTTAAAAGCCTCAATATGTGCATTGCTCGCCAAGGCCGCGACTTGTACGATAGTATTTTTAAAACATCGTGAAAAAAACGGTATTATATGTACTTTTGAGCAATAATTTTTTTTATGTATCTTGAACCATTTTCTTACAATTAATCCTTCAAACCAGGGACTGCATTCTGTCCCACCCTGTATAATACCCCTATCTAAAAAGGTTTTTATTTTTCTCTTTCTTTTGGAATCCATAAAAGGATGTTTTTTCTTTTCAGTTGAGCTCGTTAGGGCAATTGCAGATAAATGTATCAAAGTGAACGGGGACTGTGTCTGATAAAAATAACAAAAATACGCTATACGTGATTTCGAAATATTGTTTGGAAACGAAAGTCAAAATCGATCATAGTTTCTTGTTTGAAACAATAAATTGTCTCGGGTGAGGAATTAAGCTTCAATCGTTTGTTATACGAGCCCGTCCCATCTCAATTGGCCCACCAATATTTTTTCTTTTTAAATAAAATTATGCTAATTCACGGTAAATTTAATTTAAATATTTATTTTTATTATCATTTGGAACAACATTTTAAAAAATTTAAAACATTTTATTCGCTCAATTATTATCAATTTATTTAAAAAGGGAAAAATCAAACGCGGAAATTGGCGATCAAGTTAATTTATCAAAGTTTACTGTCAGAAATATTATTCGAGTTTATAAAACAACGGGTACAATAGCTACAAAACCTCGGTATGCATCGAAATCCAAAATATCAGATGCTGATAGACGGGCATTGAAGAAGATTATTAGAAAAAACAGGCGTTCGAACTATGGTGAATTATCTGTTCTTTGGAGCGATGCTGTGGGGCGAATTGTTTCAAGATCCACGTGCCATAGAGAAGCCCATAAGTTAGGTTTTAAAACTTACAAAGTAATTTTATTGCAACTTATTCCAAATTTTTTTTTGTAATTTTACTAATTTTTTTAGGAGAAAAAAAGCCACTCTTGACATTAAAACAAAAGAAAAACCGGCTTAACTGGGCTAAAAGTCACATTAATTGGACGAGTGATGAATGGAATAGTGTCCATTGGAGTGATGAGTCTCGTTTTGAAGTTTGTGTTGGGGACATTCGAAGCAGAGTTATTCCTCAGAAAAATGAAGCTTTCAATTCATATTGTTTAAAAAAGAAAGTAAAATTTCCTGCTTCAGTCATGGTATGGGGTTCAATGTCTGCTAGAGGTGTTGGAAAACTTCACTTCATTGATGGAATTGTAAACAGCAATAAATATTTAGAGTTTTAAAAAAATCGTTACTTCAACAATGGTAGATGCATTGCTGAATAATAATAATTTTGTGCCCAACAAGAAGGAGCGGCCTGCCATAAATCAAGAAAATCTTTAAAATGGCTTTCTGATCATAATGTTCCACTTTTGGAGTGGGTGGCAAACAGTCCCGACTTGTCACCAATAGAAACTCTTTGGCACACAATAAAAAAGCTATTACGAATACAACCAGTTAGAAACGTAGTCGAATTAAAACACAAACTTCAAAATATTTGGGATACTTTCACTCAAGATGAGTGTCAAAACTTGATAAGTACGTTGCCCAAAAGAATTCAAGCCGTAATTAAAAATAAAGGCGACGTCACACAGTGGTAAAGGTTTTGGATTTTGTATGTTTTCCTTGTTTTTAACAATTAAAAAATAATTTTAAGTTAAATGTTACAATAAAATGTTTTAAATTGTTTAAAATGTTGTTCCAAATGATAATAAAAATAAATATTTAAATTAAATTTACCGTGAATTAACATAATTTTATTTAAAAAGAAAAAATATTGGTGGACCAATTGAGATAGGATGGGGCTCGTATAATATTTAAAAGACAATGTAGATAGATAATGATCTTGACATATCAATTCGATTATATTATATTACGAGCTGCTCCAAGCGTGCCTTTGGCACGCCCTCTACAACTCGGCTCTCCGGGCAGGTGACCCTGGCGGGCAGCGTCTCGACATGTGATTATTAGGTCTGTAATATATATTTGTAATATTTTGCCCCCACGCACTCATTTTGGCTATTGATTTTTACATCATACATTTTATATAGTCTTAAAAACTAACATTACAAAATTTGATCTAAATCGGAGAGAGTATTAATTTTTTGCCCCCACTCACATTTTGGGAGGTTGAAATTATTTTTTATATAATTTCAAATAAATAACTCTCAGTTTTCTAAAAGTAAATGTACAAAATAGCTAAAAATTTTGATCAAGATAGGAGAGAGTTTTAATTTTTGCCCCACTCACATTTTGGATAGTTGGGAGTCGAATTTCAAAAAATCCTGAAATTACTTTTTAGATATTTATATTTAGAATTTTATTAAGTAAAAATCAAGTATAGATATCTTATCGTTCTTAATTGAAAATGCATAATTAGTGTAAACACATTGCAAAGATATTTTGCCCCTTTTGACCCCTTTAGGAGTCGAATTTCAAAAATCCTGAAATTTGCTTTTTAGATATTTTAATTTAGTATTTTTATAAGTAAAAAGCAAGTAGATATTTTATCGTCCTTAAGAGATATCGCATAATCAGTGAAAACACACTTTGCCCCCTTTGACCCCCTTAGGGGTCGAATTTCGAAAAATCCTTTCTTAGTGAGCCCCTATGTCATAGATGTAATATCCTCTCCAAATTTCATGTTTCTATGTCCAGTGGTTCTGGCTTTTTTGATGATGAGTGAGTGAGTGAGTGAGTGAGTGTATCGGGCAAAGAATTTTATATATATATAGATAGAGATTTGTTAGGTTGTTGGTTCCAGCTTTGTGAAATATGGAATTTAATTTATTTGTGTGGGTAAGCGAAATCATATTAAAAAGTTAAACCATTGTACTTTGACATTTAACGATATAATGTTATTTAATAAGAGGGGTACGATTTGTGTTTATTCATTAAAACCAAAATAATTGGAAAATTAAAAGTTCATTGAATTTCAAATAAAGTTTTAATATAGTAATTAGGTATGGATAACAATATCAGATAAATATCTTCGTGAATTTAATTGAAAAAGATTTTGATTTGTCGAGAAGTACAGAGTTTTTGATTCATAAAGAGAAATTTATCCTTCGTTTGTTATGTGACCAGCTTTCTATTACAACAAAACGATTTACTTATATCCATTCGAGTATTTGAATTCATGAAAAATAACAGATAAAATATTTATAATTAAAAAGACTGATACATGAAAAGTTCAAATATTCAAAACTATAGACTCTAACAAATATATATATATATATCCATCAACCAGAGAGAGAATCTTAATGATTTCTCTTTATCAAATATCGTCGAATTATCTTGCATGAAACCTTTGTTTTTTAAATGTTTTCTATTATGTATTGGCATAATTGCTGCCTATACTTTCCACGATATATATCAATATTTACTATATACATTCGAAGAAAATAGACCTCAAGCTTGAGGTTCACTTAATCATTCTATCTTATTCATGCCTGTCGAAATTTGACTGGAAAAATAACATTAGGAAAATATCGGGAAATTGTTGCTTGCAATTCATGGTTTTGGCATAAGAGTAACGATATAATTACAAAGAAAATACATTTTTTTTTGTAAAAAAATAATTACAAATTTTAAAAATTAAAAAAACTTCGCATTCAAATATTCCCCTATTGATTTTGATTTAGGATTTAATATTTCTATTAAACTCCATCGCATCCATATTATTTAGTGAATTAAGTACGATATGCAGCCGTGGCGGGCGAGTAACTTTTCAACCAGGAGATGCTGTTCAAAAATAGACTCATTTTTAAACCGACTTCAAAAAAAGGAGGAGGTTCTCTATTCAACTGCAGATTTTTTTTTTTTTTTTTTTTTTTGTGGCTATGTTAGCTCATATCTCCGCCAATTGTGAACCGATTTTGAAAAAAATTGCATTGGGTTCAGTCTACCTTCCGATTGGTCCCATTTTTTTCATAGGCATTAGACCTTTTTTGTTAGGTTTGTTTAGGCCTAAATTCTTTGTTTATGAGACCGATTTCGATGATTCTTTTTTTATTCGAAAGGGAGTATCTTAGGGATGGTGTCATATTAATTTGGTCAAGTTCTGATGATAGGATTACTATTAATAACATCACTAAAAAGAGAAAAATAAAAATAATTTTTAAGAAAAAATAAATCCGACTTCAAAAAATTAAATGCAACAAATAAAATATACTAAAAGGTATAAAATAATTATTATCTTATTTAGTTACAACTAAACGACGAAATATTAACATGAAATTACTTTTTGAAGTCGGTGCCAAACATATACCTTTTATGAATCGCACTCGACGGATCTTACTTTAGTACGTTTAGAGGGTATGCTCGCTTATAGGTATAGTTTGTTTGGTACCGACTTCAAAAAGTAATTTCATGTTAATATTTCGTCAGTTTAGTTGTGAACTAAATAAGATAATAATTATTTTATACCTTTTAGAGTATTTTTATTTGTTGCATTTAATTTTTTGAAGTCGGTTTTATTTTTTCTTAAAATTATTTTTTCAATTTTATTTTATTCTTCGCTACTTTTTGCAAAATTTATCGATACCCACATCTTGGAATTTTTCGTTATTTTTTTTCAAATTGAACAATAGATTTTTATCAATTGATATTTAAACAGAGTGAGTAATAAATTGTCACTTCAGTTTCTTCAGGTGATGTTTCAATTCTTTTCATAGTTGAAAATTGACTGACGTGCTCTAAGAAGAGCATAATGCAAATTAAATGTATTAAATAACGGATAAAATTAAATATTTGCTCATTGTGCTTTAAAATATCTGAAACGAGGAGAAAAATATTTTTCAATTATGATTTCAACTGATTAGATTTTTAACCGACTTCAAAAAATGGAGGAGGTTATCAATTCGACTGAATTTTTTTGTGTCTAGTTACCTGATATCTTCGCCAATTGTGAACCGATTTTGATGATTTTTTTTGAATTGGGTTCAGTCTAGGTTCCGATTGGTGAAAATATAAATTTCATTGGTATTGGACCTTTATTGTTATGTTTGTTCGGCCATAACGTCTTTGTTTATGATCTGATTTTAATGATTATTTCTGCTTTTGGATCAGTATAGCTCCAAGATAGTCAAGATACCTAACTATTTATTTATTTATTTATTTATTTTATGTATGTTCAGTCGAGAACTTATTGCCACGTGTGACCGATTTCGAAGATTCTTTTTTTATTGGAAAGGTGGTGCCTTAGGCGTGGTTCCATATTAATTTGGTCAAGTTCTGATAATATGACCAATGACGAATAACGTAAATCTTCAATTCTTATGAGCAAATAATCGAAATTATAATAAATAAAATCTTTTATTAAAAAAAATCTTAAAACATTCATTTAAAACCCGCAAACGTATCGAGAGAATTTCTATATTTATGAATTGAATTTTATTATCATTTTCTGATTAATTCGCCCGACGCTTTCTCATGAGATGCATGCATGTTATATTAAGTCATTATTAATAACATCTCTAAAAAGAGAAAAATAAAAATAATTTTTATAAAAAAAATAAAACCGACTTCAAAAAATTAAATGCAACAAATAAAATCATAAGAACTCAAAAATCAAAAAATACACTAAAAGATATAAAATTGTTGTGTGAGGTATATTAAATGAAACAAGTATAGTAAATGTGTGTTGACATTCTTTATTGTGTTCAGTTGAATGAAATGGCCATGATTGATTGTCCTCACTGGCTTGTCTCTCTCAGGCGGCTGCTTGTGACGACCTCTAGCGTGAGCCATCATAAAACTAAATAGTTAAAAAATAATTTTTAAGAAAAAAATAAAAACCAACTTCAAAAATTAAATGCAACAAATAAAATACACTAAAAGGTATAAAATAATTATTATCTTATTTAGTTACAACCAAACGACGAAATATTAACATGAAATTACTTTTTGAAGTCGGTACCAAAACAAACTATACCTATAAGCGAGCGTACCCGCCAAACGTACTAAGTAAGATCCGTCGAGTGCGATTCATAAAAGGTATATGTTGGTACCGACTTAAAAAAGTAATTTCATGTTAATATTTCGTCGTTTAGTTGTAACTAAATAAGATAATAATTATTTTATACCTTTTAGTGTATTTTATTTGTTGCATTTAATTTTTTGAAGTCGGTTTTTTATTTTTTTCTTAAAAATTATTTTTATTTTTCTCTTTTTTAGTGATGTTATTAATAGTGATCATATCATCAGAACTTGACCAAATTAATATGACAGCATCCCTAAGACACCCCTTTCGGATAAAAAAGAACCATCGAAATCGGTTCATAAACAAAGAGGTTAGGTCTAAACAAACCTAATCAAAAAGATCTAATACCTATGAAAAAAAAACGAAAAAAAAAATCTGACCAATCGGAAGCTGAGACTGGACCCAATGCAAAAAAAATTTTCAAAATCGGTTGACAATTGGCGGAGATATGAGGTAACATAGGCACAAAAAAAAAAAAAAATCAGTCGAATAGAGAACCTCCTCCTTTTTTGAAGTCGATTAAAAAAGCAAAAAAAATTATATTGACAAATCAAATGATAATAATAGCAATTTTTAGTTTTTTTAATTTTAATGTGAAACAAGTGACCAAGAATCCTTAACTCATAGTAAATCAATATTAAATATAATATTTATTTACTCTTATCTTATATATATTTCATTGAAATTAAATGGCCTTATTTAGTTTACAATTTGAAACATTTTAATATATAATAATCTATAGTTGCGTTGACTTTATTGATGGTTAGAAATACGGAACGTATCCGTGAGACAATTATTCACAATTGAAATACTACTCAAAAACTCGATAGATCGTTGTCATGACAACCAATTAATAGTTATTTATGTGATTGGAATTTATTGGATACTCTCGGCTGACTTACCCACACCTGCGCGGTTCGCTCTTGCAAATCAAAATTCCTATTTCTAGATTCAATACACGCTACAATGAACTTACTAACTTCTTCAATAGAAATTCGTTCAGCATACGAATAAATTGAGGTCAATTTTTAAATCGGTTTGTTAATTGGAATGAAAATTTAATGTGTAGAATATTACGTCTTTAATAAATAAATAGGCGGCGTAAAAAGGAGATATATTTATTTTAATATTAATCGAGAAAAAAAAATTAAATGAAAAATCAAACAAACTGACAGACGAGTTTCTATTAATCTGTTTGATAAAGAAAAAAATACCGCTCTTCTTGTGGGTTCCTGTGATCAAAAAACAATATTTTTATAACATAACTTAGATGCTATTTTTTTTTTATTTATTAATGTTTTCTTCGATTACAATGGCGTGGTGCATCATGAGTCCAACAGGTCGTACGGTTAATAAGGAATACTACAAGGAAGTTATGCAACGTTTGCGTGAAGCAATACGGCTCAAACGATCGGAATTGTGGAAAAAATATCATGGATTCTGCATCACGATAATGCACCAGCTCACACATCAATGCTTGTTCGTGATTTTTGGCCAAAAACAACACCCTAATCATGCCTCAACCACCTTATTCACCAGATTTGGCTCCCTGCGACTTTTTCCTATTCCCAAAACTCAAGAGACCAATGAAAGGAAAGCGTTTTGCCACAATTGATGAGATAAAGTCAGACTCGAAGAACGAGCTGATGGCCATACCGAAAAGCGCATTTCAGAAGTGGATTCGAGGATTGGAAGAAGCGCTGGTCTAAGTGCATTGTATCTGAGGGGGGATTATTTTGAAGGGGACAAAATGGATATTGATGAATAAATATAAATAAATACTTTTCAAAAAATTTAAACTTCACCTTTTCTTTTTGAACAAACCTCGAATATATATATACAGATATATAATTTTGATATATATGTGTGTATGTTTATTTGCATCAAGCAAGAGGACAACCTCACCGCATCTCTTTATGATTCAAATTTGTTGCGATTTTTTGACTCGTGTGTGTGAATCCAAATTCTCCTTTCACACTGAGCCTTGAAGTAAAGCTTTAGCAGACATTGCTGCAGAATAAAGGTAGAAATTGTTAATTGGAATGAAAAATGCAAAGTTTACAAAAAAATTAGAAGTTATACTTTAGCAAACAGGTGGGCGGTGTTAAAAGAGATAGAATTGGTTTATTATGAAAAAAAAAAAAAAAAAAAAACCAGACTTGAAAAATTGGAGTCGAATTTCTTTTATCTCTTTTGAAAGAAAATAAAAAATAGTATCCCATGCAAAGCAATGAAAAGAGAAAAAAACTTGCTTCTTACTTGTTACTTTTTTTGAATTAGATTTCTTTTACAAATTAATAATTGGAGAAAAAAGTAAAAACTTTCCAAGATTCGCTAATACACATACTCCGCAAATTTCTAAATAATTTAAAACATTTCTCTTTTGCAAAATCGTTTTGGTTAGAAAGCTAAAATTTAGCAAAAAATGAGATAAATAAATAAAAAATAATTGCATTAAGATTGTATTTATATCAGACTAATGAGACGATCCGACTCTTACTGCTTCCTTCGTCCCCTCGGCATTGAAGAAGCATTAATATATATACATATACTAGCTGTCAAGGCCCGCCTTTGGCGGCGCTAGTAACAGGGGGCTTCGCCCCCTGGCCCCCACGTGGCTGCTTTATTGATGTTTTATTAGTTACAGAGAATAAATATAATTGTTTTATTATAAAGTCTTAAATAGATATAATTTGAGATTCTATTTAACTGCAATATACACTCATAACAAATAAGATGAAACAAATATTTAAAATGTATTAAAAATCCACTTGTTATCATTAAGGGGAAAATAAAAAAAAGTTATATTATATGTAGGTATTATTATAGATAAGAAGACTTGAAAATTACAATTATTATTCATTTTGCTAGACACAAAAGTATATACAATCTATTTATAAAAAATTCTCTTATTCTCAAGCTTGAGTTGTTTATCATAAAAGAATTTAGTCTTATTGATTTTAAGTCGATTCTTCCACGTTTTCAGTAGAGCTTGCCATTAATAGTCAAAACATCAAAAATGGAATGCAATAAGGTTATTCCTCTA
Source organism: Forficula auricularia (assembly GCA_024734495.1). Lineage (NCBI taxonomy): Eukaryota > Metazoa > Arthropoda > Insecta > Dermaptera > Forficulidae > Forficula > Forficula auricularia. The sequence goes on from JALMQS010000150.1 coordinate 4,373,731, forward strand.
GTATTAGATAAGAATCGATCGTTATTTTTGATTTTAAGTCGATTCCTCCATGTCTTCAGCAATGGTTACCAATAATAATTCCGAAGGGTCAAAAATCTAATGTAGAATTATTATTCCTCAAGTATTAGATGAGAATCGATTGCTATTTTTGATTTTAAGTCGATTCCTCCATGTCTTCACCAATGGCTACCAATAAAAACCGAAACGTCAAAAATCGAATGTAGAATGGTTATTCCTCGACTGTTAAATGAGAATCGATCATTATTTTTGAATTAAAGTCAACATGAACTGCAAATTGCAAGTGATATCTGATTAATAATAAAGAAATAAACATATTAATATTTCAAATGAATTTGGATAAAGTTTAGCAACGATCCGTCGCAGTTTATTTTTTTATACAAACAGGGCCGCCAACACTTGTTTTTTTTGCTCGTTTAGTTCTTTTATTGTCTGGCAAGCTATGTTGGCTAACCTGATTTTTTTAGTTTTTCTTGAATTTTCCAATTTTCCGGGCAACTTTTCTAATTTTTTATGCGTATTAACCTGAATTGGACTATTACGAACATTAAATAAAAAATTAGCCAAATCGGTCCAGGCATTTGAGAGATCTGCGCTTACAAAGAAACAGAAATTCATTTTTATTATATAGATTTATTTCCTATTCTATAAATTAATACTTTCACGGCATGTCCTTTGATGAGTTGAAATCATTAACTCCCCCAAAGCCTGTTTTGAAATTAGCACGCATTTTGCCGATTCCCAACGCCCTTTTGCGGTTAAATTGTAAAAGTGCCTGATCACTATTATTCTATATATGTTTGTGCCCATGAGTTCAAGGAACTGAAACTCTCTCGCAGATCTCTCAGCCTTCTACACTTATCAAATATCTTAAGCTCTTCAAATAGTAGGTATAAGTTCCGATTGGAAGAGTAGAGAGGAGAGTAAATTCGTCATGTCGCAAAAAAATAACGCCATTATCTCGGATACGGTGAGTGGCAGAGCTTTGGGATTTGAAACTTAAGCTATCTTGAGGCTAGAGGAATTATCCTAAGATTTTCGTTAAAATCAAAAGAACGGAAGTAGATATTTAGGTGAAAATTTTCGATATTTTGCAATTTCATCTTTTTTCCAGTTTTTCTCAGAACCTCTTGGGAGGAAATCCAAATTGAAATAATTAGAATGAAGAAATGGAGAAATATGATTTCAAATAAAAAGAGAAACTAATGTTATAGTAAATTTATAATTTCCTCATCAATATATTAAAGAATAATTAACATATTAACGAGAATTGTTTTGATCGCGTTTTTTCTAAACAAGATATATATCGCGAGACTACTGGCTATTCGAGTCTGCTGAGTCTAAGTCTGGAGAAAATTATAAATTTATTTAACTTCATTATTTCAAGTTAGAAATATGTTATTTTCACTTAATATTTGAGAAAAATCAGCTGCATTCGATTCGCGATTGAATCAAATATAGAAAACATACGATTAATTAATGGCAAGCACCTAACATACGTGTTAACAGATCAGGCGCTCTGGACTGGGAGATTGAATATATAACATCTCAGATTTCAAATTCATTTGGTGATCCATCCAAGTGTCATGCGGGCTAAACGCAAAATGACGTTGGATTATAGCTAAATGGATCATATCTTTTTCATTCTCTCTTGGTCCAGACTTAAGACTCAACAGACTCCAATAGCTTCAACCAGCAGTAGTCTCGCGATATCACATCTTGTTTAAAAAAGCGCGATCAAAACAATTCTCGTTAATATGTTAATTATTCTATAATATATTGATGAGAAAATTATAAATTTATTTAACTTCATTATTTCAAGTTAGGAAATATATTAGTTCAGATATTATTTTCACTCAATATTTGACAAAAATCCCCTGCATTAGATTCGCGATTGAATCAAATATAGGAAGCATACGAGAAATGTTAAAGTCATGTGCTGCCCTCACCAGTTGAAGATATAATTCAAATTGATCTTATAGTATATAAAACCCCGAATTTTGATATTATTGTATTAAAAATTAAACATTATTACACAATAATCTGAAGTTAAAAAATTTTAATGGTATTTTTTTTCCACAATGAGAATTTTATTAATTTTTCTATTATAAATCTTTTTTTTTTTTTATGAAAGAAATCAAGTAAATCTCTAGTGAAAGACATATTACATGTATAATGGGAAAAGTTTCTTAAAATGCAAAAATTTAACTAATGGCTAGTAATTAACTCATCTTAATTTTTGGATAATTCAATCATTCCTTTACAAAGTAATTTTTTATTTCTAATAAAATTATCCATTCATTAATTGAATGAATATTTTAAAATTATCTGTTTTTAAGTATAACCCAAAATATCAGATTAAATAAAAATAAACAAATTTTTGGGGACTTTAATTATTTTTCAAGCTCTCGAAAATGTTGAAATATTTAAGCCAGCCAGACTGATTAGAAAGACCCAGTGTCGACGTCGCCTACATTCGCTAGGGTATGCATTCGAATAGAACGCTCTGTGGTTCAGGTTGCATCGCCAGGGGGCGTTCAATATTCGTTACTTTCGGAGATTATGGTAAAAACATTTTTTTTTATTTTAATCGTCATATCTCGTCAAGTCGCAGAGCCTTTGGACTCCGGAGTGGGTTTTTTGGGATAATTATTTAAATTTCCCTGATTTTAATAAATTTTATTTGTCATGAACTATTAGTGGGTTTTAAAATTAAAAAAAAACACTTCGGCGTCGTTGCTGATTGCTCATGCCGATTATATATAGAATACCATGGCCACCGAGCGATGCTCGGTAACTTTTTTGCTTCAGTTAAAAGCTATATATTAATCCCCCCATCACTTCACTCCTGCATCCCTCCACCCCCACCTCCGACCCCACACATAGACCCCCACCCTAATTCCGACCAACCTCCGAAACCACTCCTCCACGCATCCCTCCACCACCGTACCCCCCACATCTCCCCCACCGTCACCTCCACCCCTCCCCCGCTCCCCTCACCTAGTTTTTGAATTTCAAGCCTTTTAGTGGCTCACAGATTATGGGTATATATGTATAGGTATATAAATAAATACCGTATAATAATTCTTTATAATTAATTAACAATCTTTTTAGTTCATCAATAAAATTGCCAAATTCTAATACAGAAAAAATACGTTTTTTGGGATTTAAAATTCGATTTTTAATCAATTAAATTGTTCGAACTTTTTAATATATATAATAATCTTTGCAATGATCTATTAGTGGAATTAAAAATTAAAAAAACCAATTAATAATTAAAAGAAAATTGAATAAATATGTAAATATACATTTTTATAGAGCCAACCACCTGTGAATAATTATTTCAATTAACAAAAAAACAACTTAGCCGAAAGATGCCCTATTTTGGTGCAATTGGGACCAGACTCGTTTTGATAGTGAACCAACAGCTGAAAAAAAGAGATACAGGACCCAGCCGGGTGTGATCCGACATCTTCCACGATCTAGTCAGGGGATCCATCGCCAAAATGGAAAAGGCATCTGCGGGCTTAGCGCGGAAGATGCTTTTACAACTCTTGGTTCACTATCAAAACGAGTCTGGTCCCACCAAAATAGGGCAGTGACCGGATAAAAGTTCTCACTTTCGCTTTCATCTGATGTTAACATATATATATATATATAATTTTTGCTCGTTTAATAAGAGTAGATAGAAATGAAATATTTTTTGCTCATACTTTAAATAAATCGAAATGTTTTTTTAAATAACTTGTAAGTTGTTGTGTTGTTAATGTAACTAGTACTCCAAAATAAAAGGAGCTAGAACTTATGCTTATTTTCTTAAAATGAAAGTAACTAGTAACGACATATCGTATACGTAGTTCTCGAAAAGTGTTGGGAAATACCGAGTCTTGGTGCAGAGTTAAAACATCTTGGTAAAAATACAATTTTCTAGAAATTCGAAAAACTCACTTGTATATTTAGATTAAAATTATTTATTTATTTGTGTGGAAATTTCTTTAATGATGAATGTATATAATTGGATCGAGCCAGAAAAAAATTTAAAAATCCAGTTGATTGAGTATAAATAGAAAAGTGTATATATTATAATTCTCTGAAGTTAAATCGATTCTTTGATGATAAATCTGAACATAAATTAATGCTATCTCTCTTTATCGAGATCTCTTTACCACTCTTATATTATGAGTCTTAACTTGAATAAAATCCAATCGGATTTCTGCCCCTCGAGTTAAATTGAACTCTCGCCGGCTTAAGCATTAGTTTTATTAGCTCACTAATACTTTCTCAGGGGAATAAACAGAAGCAAGGATTTTATTTCTACCTATTTAAACGATTTATCTCTTTTATTGAATTTTCACCTCACGTTAGAGTAATCAAAGTAAAAGGTCATATAATAAAAAACAGATTTCTATTAGAACCTGCCCGTTTATTGAAAAAGGTTTTATTCAATCGACATAAAATCTCCTTTCTATTGGGATTTATAAATATAAATTAACTTTTTAATGCCTGTTTAAGATTCGGAAAATTATCATTTCTTTTTAGGCTTATAAAATGTTTTATTACACTACAATATTCATTATTTATTATAATATGATGGAAAAGTAAATGTGCAATTTCATTTTAAAAAGTTTTAAGTGTCAATTTGATATAAAAACGAGACCGATTACAATACTTTCCCCATGCTTCACATTGGATAAAGTAAAAATATTAATAGAGAACTAAAAAGAAAATATATTAATTTTTAGATAAGTCATAATTAGAGACCGGATTCATATGCAATTGCATATTTTGTTTGCCGCCACATACGACCCAGGGATCAATTATCTATACGAATCATCCATTCTAGGATTAAATTTTATACTGCATATTTTTGCATATTTGAGTAATATTGCATAAAATTCCATTTTGAAGATTATTGCATAAAATTTTTTTGTCAAATATTTCCTATTTCGCGCCAAATACAGATTTTTTAAAAGTAAATTTTCGGAGAAAGAATGATAAATATGAAGAAATCAAACAGGAGAACACTAATTTAAAATTCGAAGAAAATTGAAATAGGCCTCAACGACAAGCGTGTAGTGTTGGACTAGATAGAATTACAAAGGATGTAAACGTAGCTACAAAACAACAAACCACTGATTTTTCTTTTTATTCAGTTGTGCTTTGATTTGACTAGATACTTTCCTCTACAAGAAAACGACGAAAAGTTTCCAATGCGTTTTAAGTTACTTTAAATTTTCCCCTTACGTCTGAGGATGTGGAGCGCTCCTTTCATAGTTAATAGAGTAAAGGGTGTTTTCATAGTACTATAAATATATTTCATAGTACTATAAGCTGGGTTGGAGTAATGTGTCACTGGTCTATTCGCCTGCTTGTGCTGACTCTGGGTTGCTCACTGGGCTGGGAGAGTCTTGCTCATTTAAATCTTACTATATACCTATATTCTTTCTGTTTCTATATCTATATTCTTTCTGTTTGCTCATTTAAATGTTATATATGTTATATACCTGTATTCTTTCTGTTTCTCATTTAAATGTTACTATATGTATGTATTCTTTCTGTTTGCTCATTTAAATGTTATATATGTTATGTTTGCTTACTTAAATGATACTATTTGTATATATATTCTTTCTGTTTCTGCTCTACGAGGTAGCCACCTCAGAGCATTGTTTTTAAATAAATAAATAAATAAATAAATATAAATCAATTTTAACTGACCGTAAACATAATAACTTGAAGATAAGATAATTTAGAAAAATACTTGTAAACATAAATTATTCACAATTACAATCAAATTTTAATTATTTTTGAGATCCTTTGTTAATTATTTCTTTTTTTTTTCTAACGGTCTTCGGGACATTTTGCACATTGAGTGTTGGTGTGTGTGTGTGTAAATTAGTGTATTGATCAGATTATAACCGGTCAAATATTTGCAAATAAAAGCAATACAAAACAATCGTGTCTGTTAAATAAAATTACCCCCCCCCTCCCGACCCCGTAATTTTTCGTTCACATTTTTTGAAACAGTATTATATTTATTATGTTGATTTTATTCAAGTGCACCTATTATTTCTTTGAATTTAAAGAATTTTTTAATATATTAAATGTAATGAGAATTTTGGGCAATTTTTTACGCAATAAAAGTAGATATTTGACACTTGGTGTCTATAGCTTACTTTATCATTTTATTCTTTTCATAGCACTCCTTCAAATATATAGTATTTTTGTCTTCAATTTTAATTTTTTAGTGCATAAAAAAATTTATTTTGCCATCTTTTACTGCATATATTTGCATATTTCAGCGTATACTGCATATTACTTGCATATTTCAGCATTTTTAACTGCATATTTTATGGCATATTTTGGAAGTTTTACTGCATAAAAATCCGGTCTCTAGTTATAATTCAAAATTTCTTATTCTAAATCACACGGCTAAATGATAAAAGTACTGAAGAGTCGATCCACAGATTTTCTAAGATAAAAAATAAACTAATAGAGATATCGACGATTTTTATTTATAACTATTATACTATATATATATCAATTAACCATATATATTAAAATAAAAAGTCTTTAATTATGACTTTAGAAAATTTAGTATATTTTCTATTATAAAAAAATAAACTAAAAAAGATAATCACGCCCATAAGGTGCGGTAAGCCAAGTCCAGTTTTTCAAGATTGGATCGAGATTAAAAAAATGGGCTTCTAATATTTATACGGATTAATTTACAGTATATCAAATCGATAAGTGAAATGATGATGAAATCTGAACCGTCCAGATGCGCATGACTCGCGATATTTAAGTAGTTATATTATAAAATGAACTTTTTACGTTATCATATTAGATCCAGTTCGGATCGCTTCTTGGTACCTCACAAACACCTCGTGCATATCTTCTGTTTCTATTTATTATAAATTCGCTTTGACTGCCTTTGCATAATTATGGCCTAAAAATAATAATGAAAACAACGTCATTTGAGAATAGATAAAAAATAAGTCATTTCTTAAGTCGTACCTGTACGGTTTAGGAATCTCATATGGGCAACGACTTAAGACACAGCATAAGTTAAATTTAAAAGTAAACATAACCTAACATTGAATAAAATTAATAGGATTTAGTTTCGACAAAATGATTATGTAAATTCTACTGAATTTAAATTTAACCTTCAATTAGTCGCGCACTTCTTTCCGACATGGTTAGTCGGACCTATGAGGTGTATCTGTTTTTTTGAAAGCCAAGTGAAATTTATTCTAGTTTAAATTGTTAATTGTTACCTATTTAAGATTCATTATTGGGGAGTCGGGTTGTCCGAGCTGGCTAAGGCGCTGGGCTCGCTCCAGCATCGTTGATGACGACGTTCAAGCGGGAAACCCGGGTTCGAGCCAGGCTAGGATATAAAAATTTCTACCGACTAAAACTCGGCTCCCTCTACTAACCCTACTAACATTTTACTGATGTGCTGTCAAAATGGGATTTGTTCTCGGTGACAATAAATAAATAATAAAAAAAAAATTTATTTAATTATAAAAACCAGAGAAAAAACAAATTTAGTCACGTTGCACCTACTGGGTGATTAAAAGTGCCTAACGCTGCTGTTCGGTCGTTACCTCGTTTGACCGTCGGAGGGCGTCCCCTGTCCGTCAGCCCCCCCCCGTCCTTTTTCACCACCCACTCGGCTGTGCCTTCAGCCAGCCGCCAGTCGCGAGTCAGTCGCCGCTTGTGCCAGAACCAAGACGCCGCTCTGTGTCTGTTCAACGCCTCCCCATTCCCTCCCACTTCTCTGAGCGCAAACCGACCGCTCGGCGACAGGTTCCGCTCGACCACGATTACGACGCTCTACGCTCTCTCTTCTCGATTTGTATCATTATTCACGCTAATCATTGTGATCATTATCTATTCTATTAGTTCTTTTCTGGCATTAAACGCAACGCAATTTCCTTTCTCATATTATATGTATATATATTCTGATAAATACAAGTTTTTTGGTTCAGCATCTCAATCTATTATTTCGCCTAGCAAACAGCCGTTTCACTCCAGCTGTTCTGCTTTCCTCATCCTGCTCTCCCCGCATCAAACCCCGAATCTTCCCCCGCGATTATTCAGCTGCAGCTGATAAGGTGCTTGGTCCTGCTTCCAAAAAAAGCAAATTCCGATTGGTTTAATGAGAATACTGATGAAATTGAAGTTGCAATCAGGGAGAAAATGAGCTTTTCAAGCATACTTTGCGTAAACCTAATGATACAAATCTGAGAATCGAATATAGAGAATAGAGTTAAGGACATTGTGAAACGCCTAGCCCGCCAACTCAAGAACAATTGGTTCAAGCAAAAAGCCAAAGAAATCCAAGAGCTGGCTGATCAGAATAATGAAAGTACATTCTACAAAGCCATAAATATCGTTTATGGGCCGACTTGGAATAGGAGCTGCCCCATTAAGAACAAGGAAGGGGTTTTATTGAGGCAGGACTCTGATATAAAGAACAACCAAGTTGGAGAGAGTACTACCAAGAGCTTCTGAACAGTAGATCAACTGTGAATCTACAAGCTGTCAACCAAATCCCTCAATATCTAGTGAGGGAGGAGCTAGCTCTCTACCCAACATCCGATGAGATCCGCTTGGCTACCCTACAGCTTAAAAACAACAAAGCACCTGAACAGGATGGCTCCCCAATTGAAATCTATAAGTGAGGTGGTACTGCCATACTTAATAAAATTCTCACCTCTCTTTAAACAAATCTGGGATTCTTAAAAGTCTCCCACTGACTTCAAATACTCTCTAATTCTCAATATATATAAGAGGAAAGGGAACAGAACAAATTGAACCAATTACCCTGCCATATGTCTTCTCTGTTCAACTGGTAAGATACTGGCAAGGGTGAACGCTAACCGTCTAAACCCTGCTTTGAAGCCTTACCAGATAGTCAATCGGCTTTCCGCCCTGCGCAGTATCATAGGAATTAAATGGCAAGATTTCATCTTCAACAAGGAAATCCGGGAAAGAGCCAACTCCGATTCTATAGAGAACACCTTGGCGCCCAATCAGCTGCGCTGGCTAGGGCATGTGTACCGGATGTCTGATGGTCGGCTCCCAAACAAATTCTCTTTGGTGAGCTATCAGATGGTCAGCGCTATCCTGGTGGTCAACTGAACAGGTACAAAGATGTCAGTCACTCCATAGCGAAGAAGGCCGGAATAGAGGACACCTGGGAGTCTCTATGTCAAGACAGAGGCTCTTGGCGTAACATCTGCCACAATAATTCCGGCATATTCCCCACTCACAACACCAACTTAAGAACAGGCGGCATTGAGACATTTGTCTGTTCTCAACGAAGAAATCCCGACGAAGACGACTGGGTGATTATAATAATTCCTGCATTTACTATTGAATTACAATCTACAAAAAGTATCCTAGTAATTACAGAAAATGAGATAAAAAAGGAAAATATATAAGAAAATCATAAGTTGGTGTCATCTATTAAATCCGATGGAATGGAATATTTTTAATTATATGTCAGAGGGGCTGTTTTTCACCCCCTCGGGAATCGAACCCGAGTGCCAGTAACAGCAATCCGGGCCATCTGGCTCACCTGCAGGATGCGAACCTCTCTGACATATGTACACTCGTAAAATATTTTATTCAAAGATTGTTATCTTAATTTGTAAAATTTCGCGATATAGTGATTCTAAATTTAAACATAATAATATATATATAGCCATGCCATATAATTTAAATAAAGGTCGTTGAGTGTTTCGAATTTTGAAGAGATTCAAAATTCGAATGGCAATAGAATGTCATTCGAATTTTACTGGATGAGAGGATTTATAACGAGGTTGGTTTACGGCAGACAATAATACGTAAAACTACTTGGTTGACTCAGATGTATATTTGGTTCCCGTTGTATGCACTGTTGTCGCCGTAGTTCGTTCAAAATTAAAGTGGTACGACATAAGCACTGGTACGACTTGATCAACCTTCTTACCCTATATATTATATAATATATTAGGTTGTCACAAAAAAAAATCAAAGTCTTTTTTTAACGCATCCCCTCTTAATTTTTTTTTTTTTTTTGATTTTAAAACAATTGTATATGAAATTTCGTGTACGTTTGACCACGTCAACCTGTGCCGACTTGCAGCGAAACATGTCGGTGCTTGCAGACTAAGGCGAGCGCGAGCTGACGCATCAATGTGATTCTAATCGCTTGCTATTTTGTTAGTAAACACATTGTTTTCAATTAGTCAACATGTCGGTGGAATTACGCAGTTCTAAGAAAAGTAAATTTTTAATAGTGGACGCGAAACATCAAAAAACGTGTTCAAACCCTACCTCTAATGGACAAGTTCTGGCAGTTTTGTTTTCCAATATTCGTGAAGTGAATTTAACTTTTAATGAAAGCGCAAATCTCACTATTCGCGAGTGGATTATCTATTGGGAAAATGCGCAAATATCTACTAAATATTTACCTAATTGCGTGAAGAATCTTCTAAACTTATATCTAGTTTGGAGGGACTTGCAAACACCCCCCCCCCCCCCAAAAAAAAGTCAGTGGCGGAGCTTAAAACTTTTGCCTCATTGTAAAATATTTTTCAGGCCCATAGCACAAAAACATTTTCATTTAGATATTATTATAAAAAAAACGATTGAAATACACTGCTCCTACAGCCGCATTGCTCTGATTCGATTAATGTTTCACTCTTTTCATGGTGGATTTAATTTTTTTATGGTGAACCGAACCTATTAAAAGATCTATAAGTGAAAATTTGGGAGATAGCAGAGAGCGAACTCTAATGTTAACGACCATATCGACGATAACTTGCCATCTGTTGCAACGGGGATTATTTCTCAATTTATCCGAGTATTCTCCAGGAGGGAGAATAAATTTATTTTTATTCGAATCTTCGTATAGAACTAAGCCTTGACTCTAAAAAAATAAGGAAAATTTAGATTTTCATGAAAAAATTAATATTTAAATTCTAAAATCTATATAATTTATTAGTGTTTCCTAACCTTTTCATATAATATGAGCTTATGCTTGTCTAAGACGTAAGCCTGAAGTTCCCAAACTGAGCGCTGCTGTGAGTGAGATTTTTTTTTTAATGCAATCGAATGCAAGAAGGGGTGCACCAGTAACGAAGCAGCCCCTATGGATCTCGAAAGATTCTGGCATTAACGAAGAGAAGGGAAAGTTGATTAGGTGAGAGGGTGTAGACGTAGGTGTTTATGCACTCGGGTTTTGAAGGTTCGAAGATTATAAGTGCTGGGAAAGATGGAGGCTGGGAGAGAGTTCCAGTTCCTTGAAGTCATGGGGATATACGTATTGGCGAATGAAGTGGTCCGGCACTTTTCTAATTTGATCGCGAAAGAGTGTTGGGAGTCGGTAAAACGCGTGCTACGCTGCAAAGCATGCTTTGGGGGGAATTATTGATTTTATCTCATCAGAGCACCTGCCGTGATAGTATCTATAGAAAAGGGAAAGGGCAGAGACATTTCTTCTATGGGCTAGGCGAGTCGAGGGAGTCGGTGAGGGTAGGTAGAATCGTCAATTAGCCTGACGGCTCGTTTCTGAATTGCATCCAGGGTAGCAAGAGAATATTTTGAGGCTCCTCTCCATAGATGAGAGCCGTATTCGATACAGGGGCGGATTTGGGCCTTGTAGATGGTGAGAAGATGTGGGGGCTTGAAAAATCGCTTGGACCTGAATAAGTAGCCAATCTTCCTTGCTGCAGATTTCGCCACAGAGGAGATGTGTTCATTCCAAGACAGGTCAGATGCGACAGAGACGCCATACATGGATAGGCTGTCACACATTTTCAGGGTATTCGAATCGAAGTGAATATCAGGGAAATTTTTATTTTCGCGCCTAGAAATTAGACAACATTGAGTTGAGATAGCTGAGACTCCTGGGATATCAACGGAACGTGTTTACAATATTTTACATCAACATTTGTGCATAGAGAAGGTCTTTTTTGTTAGGTGGCTGCCGCGTTTCGATCAATGGTTGCGCCGGAAGATTGTTTCAACCGATAATTTGACACTGAATAAGCGAAATGACAGCGAATTTTTAAATGTTGGTAAGACTTGAGTCCACTATTATACGCTTGAAAATAAACAACAGTCCAAACAATGAACAAAATCAGGTGAAGCACCTCCAAAGAAGGCAAAAACAATCTTAACTACGAATAAGGTTATGACGAATATTTTGTAGGAATTCGAAAGAAATTACCTTCATTAGCTATATTCGTATTGGAATTGACGTGTGTGCCTTAAGTTGCGTCAATTGCTCTATCTGGTGTCAATTTTCTTAGCTGGGTCACTTTAGGTCTGCTCTTAGTTCGGTGCACTCTAAAACGAATTCATTTAGAGCACATGGCAATATTCGAAAAACGAAATTTAAAAAAATTATTATTATTATAGTTGAATAATTATGAGTGTGGTAGGTATACATATATAAGTTATTTATTTATATAATTAATTTATTTAATAATTATTTTAAATAAATAATATATTTTCAAATAATTAATTTTAATGGATACTTTTATGGAAAATGAATTTTCCATAGTAAAATTAATGTGAACTATAAACTTTGAATAAATAAAACATTTAATAAAATCTATCATTTTTAAATGGATCCTAATATACTTCAAGCAGAAAACACTGTTGAATTATTTTCACATTATTATGATTATATAAAAATAAATCAATGTGTACTCATCTTTTATGAAAAACACATCAAGAGTTACGGGAGAAATTTTTTCCGAAAGCTTTGGTTTTTGAGAAGACATTGTTTTTACTTTACTATACAGGGTATGGTCAAGTATTGTAATCATGCAGTGCAAGACGTTCTTTTGCTTCGTTTTTTCGAAATGCCTAAAAATCGACTGAAATAATTTTCATAAGAAAATTAATCGAAATCATTGCCTTTTGCTCTGCAAAAAAGCCCTACTGAGTGAACGTCAAAAAATATATTAATTGTTTTGTCAAAATGTCAATAACTACGTTAACAAATTTTTGTGTATCAAAACTAGTTTGAATATCAAAATTTCACATGTAGTTTTGATGTATTGAGATTAAGAGCTGATTAGATTTTGGTTTGAAATCGAATCAAAAATAAAGTGTGTGTGGGCGGGGGGGATTAAAAATTAAAATTATCAGATTTTCACACAAAAATACTTGAAGCTATTTCCCTGGAAGATTTCCATATTTAAAAGAAGATATGTTCAATTGCTAATGAGGCCCAAAATTAAAAGCAGGGGAAGGGTTCTTTCGTAAATGATTATAAATTATTTTTTTAAATATTAAATACAAGAGAAGGGGCAGGTGTATGGTGAACTCATGTGGACGGAATTGAAAAGTTTTTGTTTTGCCGAGAGTAGCAGAGTTGTTGATTCACAAAGAGAAACAAAGAGGTTGTCCTCTGCTTGATGCAAATAAACATACACACATATATATCAAGATGATATATCTGTATATATATTATTTATTTGTTTGAGACTATAGTTTCGAAGACTTGGTCTTCATCATCAGTCTTTCTTCAATTATAAATGTTTTTCATGGAGTCAATATCATATGGATATTGAAAACTTGGTGTTCTTTTTCAAACAAATAAATAATATATATACAGATATATCATCTTGATATATATGTGTGTATGTTTATTTGCATCAAGCAGAGGACAACCTCTTTGTTTCTCTTTGACATGTGGATGGCAACATCAGCTCGATTGAGCAAAAGATTATAAACGTTATATATATATATATATATATATATATATATATATATATATATATATATATATATATATATATATGTGTTAACGTTAGAATAACGCAAAAGTTAAATCTTTTTATCAGGTCACTGCCCTATTTTGGTGTAATTGGGACCTGATTCGTTTTGATACTGAACCAAGAGTTGAAAAAAGATAGGACCCAGCCGGGTACGATCCGACATCCTCCTCTGCGATAAGACCGCAGATGTCTTTTCTATTTAAACGATGGGTCCCCAACTATGTCATATAATTAAATTTTTTATATATTCAACTCTTTAGCTCAGGCGCGCTCTCAACTAATTTCCTAATAGTATGGTTCTTATAAATTTACTACAAAAGCCCATCTGTTTGATTCTTTGGGGAATCGAAACAGATGATTGTTTGTTTGTTTGTTTTTTTTGTTTTTTTTTTTGTTGTTCAGATATTCGATAATAAATTCTATTTGAAATATTTATATGTTAACGTTAGATGAACACGAAAGTTAAAATTGCACCAAAATAGGGCAGTGACCTGATAAATGAATGAATTGAATTCAAAAAATTTAGTATATATATATATATATCAGTGTGTGTCTGTGTGTGTGACTAATTTGAATTGATTTCGCTTGAATTGAATCGCTTTTAAATCTTATATTTTACTGTTTTACTAAAATATTATATCATACGTGTATTAACCTGTAACTATAGATTGAGGGTATAATTCTTTTTGATGTGTTTTTATTTTGCAATTTTTTTAACATATTTAAACTCAATATAATAGACTTTGCATGCAATTTTATTATTAGTATTAAAAAATAGTTAGCTTGTGTTAAGGAGAAGTAGACGCTATTGATCAACCTCGTACTATACTTGATTAGTAGAAAATTCTTTATTTCGTGTCTGAGCTTGTTTGAATGTCTCCAATGGATATGGACTTGTCTCGATATGTTTCCGGGATTATTATAAAAGCGCCCAAGCTTAAATTTCGGACCCTTTTCTTTCTATACCAGAGTGAGACACTCTAGTCCAATTGCATTTCAGAGAATTTATTATTTTTTTAATTTTTAATTTTAATTGTTTTCAAAATATTTTCAATGAAATAAGATAATTATTTTTTCGAAATTTCAATAGATTCTTTTCATTTTCTTTTAAAGAAAGAAAAAAATTATCAAATACAATTTTTTTCATTAAATAATTAATATACAATGAATTTATTTTTATTAGTTACATTTTTTAATCAAATAAATAAGAATTAACAGATATTTATTGTGGGGGGGGGGTGTTCATTTTAGAAAATTAATTCATACGAAATTTCTTTTGAATAATATTAATAATTTATTTTTCTAATAAAATTTTCTCTGTAGGCTTGCAAGCTAAAGCCAGCTGGGCGTGTTTAATTTGATAAAAAAATTTCCAAATCAAAATTATTCAATTTTTTATTTTCGTTAAAAAAATTCGAATTCGATTTTTTTTTCCGATTTTTCAGGTACCTTAAAACCATAAAATTTTAAATCTCTCTCTATTTATCTGAGTGTGTGATCAAATAAAATACAAATTTTTTGGCACTGGAACTGAACTATTCTGCGTTCTTGATTAGTGATAAGAATGGGGAATCCGGACCGAAAAAAAATTTATTACTACGTTTTTGAATTATCCTGGTTTATGGGAATCTAGTCGGATCGACATTAGATTATTATTATGGGACCTGAATGAACTTTCTACGACCTTTCGTTTTCCTACTATCGTGGGTTTAAAAATTCGAATGAACATACATGCATGAATAAACATTTCTCAATCGAAAACACAAACACTAAAGAAAAATATTAATTACTACTTACAAAAAAATTACTAACTACTACACATATTTATTTTATTTCAAATTATTTATTTCCAGTAAAGAAGCTGTTGAAACTTTTATTTTTATGATTTAACTAAAAATTCAAATCTTATTGATTCATTGGCTAACTAGACAAAAAACAAAGTGAGAAGCTAAACATTTATTTATTATTTATTTTTATCCCTTGCTTTAACGATTAGACATACTTTTACGTTTTTTGATTTTATTTATTTGACATAGAAAGTATAGGAGTTTTTTGACGGGTTATAGTGGTGTTTCACAAAGAGGAAATAAAAATTTAAAAAATTAAAAAAAATTTTAAATTATATTTTGGAGATTTTAATTTATCTCTATACATATTTCCGGGTTACGAGCCCTTCTTCATGAGGTTTAACATAAGACTGACACTAACAAAAGAAAAGAAGGGCTCGTAACCCGAAATATGTATAGAGATAAATAAAAAATCTCCAAAATATAATTTGAAATTTTTTTAAATTTTTATTTCCTCTTTGTGAAACACCACTATAACCGTCAAAAAACTCCTGTGTTTAATATGTTTCACTATAAGCCAACACCGCTTTTCCTAAATGTTATAGATAAGTATGTATAAAATTTTAACAATACGACTACTGTTAATAGAGAGGGAGAGAGGGAAAATGTAAATATTACCACCAATATTGTAGAGACACCAGATTTGTAAAATTCTTATCTGTTGTAAGAGGAGTACCCCTCCTGCGCATGCCAAATCTATATAATAAAAATGAATTTCTGTTTCTTAAACGCAGATCTCTCAAATGCCTGGACCGATTTGGCTAATTTTTTTTAAATGTTCGTAATAGTCCAATTCAGGTTAATACGTAAAAAAAAATTGGAAAAGTTGCCCGGAAAATTGGAAAATTCAGGAAAAACTAAAAAAATTCAGGTTAGCCAACATAGCTTGCCAAACAATAAAAGAACTAAACTAGGAAACTAAACATGTGTTGGCGGCCCTGTTTGTCATATTTTTGAGTGCCATTGATTCTTAATAGTTCTAACCACTTTATCGTTGAAGAAGAATTTAATAATGCAACAAAGAATTAAAAAAAACTATCTATTTTTTTAAAGTACATTTAAAAACAAAAATTAAAAAAATAAATTGCAACGGATCGTTGCTAAACTTTATCCAAATTCATTTGAAATATTAATATGTTTATTTCTTTATTATTAATCAGATATCACTTGCGATTTGCAGTTCATGTTGACTTTAATTCAAAAATAATGATCGATTCTCATTTAACAGTCGAGGAATAACCATTCTACATTCGATTTTTGACGTTTCGGTTTTTATTGGTAGCCATTGGTGAAGACATGGAGGAATCGACTTAAAATCAAAAATAGCAATTGATTCTTATCTAATACTAGAGGAATAACAATACTACATTAGATTTTTGACCCTTCGATTATTATTGGTAACCATTGCTGAAGACATGGAGGAATCGACTTAAAATCAAAAATAACCATCGATTCTTATCTAATACTAGAGGAATAACCTTATTGCATTCCATTTTTGATGTTTTGATTATTAATGGCAAGCTCTACTGAAAACGTGGAAGAATCGACTTAAAATCAAAAAGACTAAATTATTTTGTGATAAACAACTCAAGCTTGAGAATAAGAGAATTTTTTATAGATAGATTGTATATATAGTACTTTTGTGTCTAGCAAAATGAATAATAATTGTAATTTTCAAGTCTTCTTATCTATAATAATACCTACATATAATATAACTTTTTTTTTATTTTCCCCTTAATGAAAACAAGTGGATTTATAATACAATTTAAATATTTGTTTCATCTTATTTGTTATGAGTGTATATTGCAGTTAAATAGAATCTCAAATTATATCTATTTAAGTCTTTATAATAAAACAATTATATTTATTCTCTGTAACTAATAAAACATCAATAAAGCAGCCACGTGGGGGTCCGGGGGCGAAGCCCCTAGCAAAAGGCCCGCCAAAGGCGGGCCTTGAAGCTAGTAAATAATATAAATAGAGCGCTTTGGGAAAATTTTAATTGAAAAAAGGCGCCGCGACTCGGAAAATGTTGGGTACCCCTGGCGTAAGCTTATCCGCAGACCTTAATTTTTCCAAATCTTCCAAAATTTTCTCTACTAATTAATCATTTAAAATTCTGAATTAAATATATATTTTAATAGAGCATTCACCATTGCAAATTAGGCATTATCAAGATGAAATAACAATTTTTTGAATAATTTATTAATTATTATTCACCCTGTGCGGAACATCGAGTGTAATAATTTAATAATTCATTGAATTACTTTTTTCAATTTGCTTTCAGGGATCGATCTACAACTGGGTTCTGGACCACCGAGTGCATCATAAATATTTCAATACCAACAAAGATCCATACAATCACAAACGTGGTTTTTTCTACTCGTTTATTATGTGCCATTTTTCTTAGAGGATCCGTCGGAAGAAGAAATCAGCAAAAGCATTGATATGTCGGATCTGGAAAAAGATGATGTCGTCATGTTTCAAAAAGGTAAGGATCTTAAAACAAACTATAAATATTTAGTATAATACAAATAATTAAAATACAGGATAGTGTTAAATGTTTTAGAATATAGACAATAGAATAAATGAAAGGAGACAATAAAAGAGTGTCTTCTGCTGGAAAAATAAATTTGTTAATTTATTTATAACGAGACGATAGTTTCAAAGGCTTTGCCCCCTTCATCCGTCTATTAAAATTGATTCACAGGAATTGATGTGTGAAAGATTGATGAAGTGGATAAAGCCCTCGAAACTATAGTCTCGTTATAAATAAACGAGCTGCTCCAGGCGTGCCTTCGGCACGCCCTCTAGAGTTCGGCCCTCCAGGCAGGTGGCTCCTGGCGGGCAGCGTCTCGGCATATGATTATTAGGTCTGTAATATATATTTGTAATATTTTGCCCCCTCTTTCGCCCCACTCACTCATTTTGGCTATTGATTTTTACAGCATACATTTCATATAGTCTTAAAAACTAACATTACAAAATTTGATCTATATCGGAGAGAGTATTAATTTTTTGCCCCCACTCACATTTTGGGAGGTTGAAATTATTTTTTAGATATTTGCAAATATTTAGATATATGCAAATAAATAACTCTCAGTTTTCTAAAGAGTAAATGTACTTTTAGCTAAAAATTTCCATATTTTGCCTCCTCCCTTTCGCTCCCATAGAGTCAATTTTGATAGTTGATTTTTATAGGAATAGTTTCTTAAAGTAATAAAGAATAACGCTACAAAATTTGATCAAGATAGGAGAGAGTTTTAATTTTTGCCCCCACTCACTGGGAGTCGAATTTCAAAAAATCCTGAAATTTCTTTTTAGATATTTGTATTTAGAATTTTATTAAGTAAAAATCAAGTAGATATCTTATCGTTCTTAATTGAAAATGCATAATTAGTGTAAACACATTGCAAAGATATTTTGTCCCCTTTGACCCCTTTACGGGTCGAATTTCAAAAAATCCTGAAATTATTTTTTAGATATTTTAAGTTAGTATTTTTATAAGTAAAAAGCAAGTAGATATTTTATCGTCCTTAAGAGATATCGCATAATCAGTGAAAACACACTTTGCCCCATTTGACCCCCTTAAGGATCGAATTTCGAAAAATCCTTCCTTAGTGAACCCCTATGTCATAGATGTATTATCCTCTCCAAATTTCATGTTTCTATGTCCAGTGGTTCTGGCTTATTTGATGATGAGTGAGTAAGTGAGTGTATCGGGCAAAGAATTATATATATATAGATTAAAAAATGTATTTTTCCAACATAACTCTTTTATCGTCTCCTTTAATTTATAAAAATTCTGGTACTCTATGTAAAAAGGAACTTTCAATTTGACAATAGAATAGTAGCCCCTTCTCACCGACCACATTTTTGAATTATTTAATAATAGTTTTCCTTTAATCGAAGTAAATTTATGTTTCCTAAGAAACATGTTTTTGGAAAATGAATAACAAGAGACGAATTTAAATTATAGAATGCATTTCGAATTATTTTATTTGTTTATTTAATAAATACTCATAAGCAAATAAGATGAAACTTCGTCTAAAATACATTCTGTATTTGAAATCCACCACATTTTTGTCCAAAATTAATCATTAATATCTCGAAAAATATAATTTCCTCAGAAACTAGTATTTAGGCATGTAGCAGGCTCACTATTCACTCATTTTTTACCAAAACATTAGGAATATTTTTTGAAAATAATTTTTAAGAAAAAAATAAAACCGACTTCAAAAAAATTTAATGCAACAAATAAAATACACTAAAAGGTATAAAATAATTATTATCTTAATTAGTTACAACTAAACTACGAAATATTAACATGAAATTACTTTTTGAAGTCGGTGCCAAACAAACTATACCTATAAGCGAGCGTACCCACCAAACGTACTAAGTAAGATCCGTCGAGTGCAATTCATAAAAGGTATATGTTTGGCACCGACTTTAAAAATAATTTCATGTTAATATTTCGTAGTTTAGTTGTAACTAAATAAGTTAATAATTATTTTATACCTTTTAGTGTATTTTATTTGTTGCATTTAATCTTTTTGAAGTCGGTTTTATTTTTTTCTTAAAAATTATTTTTATTTTTCTCTTTTTAGTGATGTTATTAATAGTGATAATATCATTAGAACTTGACCAAATTAATATGACAGCATCCCTAAGATACCCCCTTTCCAATAAAAAAAGAATCATCGAAATCGGTTCATAAACAAAGAAGTTAGGCCTGAATAAACCCAACAAAAAAGGTCTAATACCTATGAAAAAAAATGGGACCAATCGGAAGGTAGACTGAACTCAATGCAAAAAAAATTTCAAAATTGGTTCACAATTGGCGGAGATATGAGGTAACATAGGCACAAAAAAATCAGTCGAATAGAAAACCTCCTCCTTTTTTGAAGTCGGTTAAAAATACTTCAAATGGATTGGGATTTCTTACGCTAAAAAAAACCGTTATAAATAAATAAAATTCATAATTCCAGCAGAAGACACACTCTTTTATTGTCTCCTTCAATAAATACTATAACTTAAATGCAATGGCATTTGTCTGGCTTTCTAATGGACTCAGAAAGATCAATAAATAAATAATATTTGCATTTGGAGCTTTTATTTCGATGATAACATGTATAAATTATTCTGAAATTTCGATGAAACAGCCATTTATAAAAAAAATTGATCATGAAAATTTCATTAAATAGAAATTTCAACTAATCGAATTTTTTCTTTTTTATAATTAGCAATTAACGGCCTGAATCAGCAGGATTCAACTTTACTTTCATCAATAGTTAAAAAAAGATGAACAAATTATAATTTATAATTAGTCGTAATTACTAGTTGGTGCAATTTAAGTAGAAAATAATTTTTTCTTCACTAAATACATAAAAAAATTTTATGCACGCATATTTTTAAAAAGTTTGTGCTGCGGTTTCAGTACAAATGTATTATTTACAGTACATTTTTGCTTGAAAAGTACAATGATACATTAACATTCAAATAATTTAATTTCTAGCACATTCCATAAAATATCTCAAAGCTCTACATTTATAATACATAATACAGTATTATATTTATAAAAATTCCCAATGATAGTGGAAAAGAGAGGGCGATATAATGCTTTCGTTCTCTCTTCAAACTTTATTAGCAAATAAACTGTAAACATGCGTAATAATTAAAAGAAGCCATCGAAGGATATTTTTGTTTTTTAATAATATAAATAAATACAGTCAATTTGGTCAAGAAATCAACCATTAGATAGTAACAGTAGTCAATTGCTATAGAATAGCCCGTTTTGCTTATTTCCAATTACAAATATTTAATAGAGTAATTTTTGGAGACGTACTGATAAGTGAAGTTGAGTGGATTTTGATGAGGCAGTCCAAAAAAAGAAGATAATTTATAACGAGGGTGAATCGCGACCTAATTTCGTGTACACCTACTTCCACTTCCACTTTCATTTCCAAATAGAAGACAATAGATTACGGGTCATTATCTAATGAATTCCAAAATAATTCCACATAATTCCAAAGAAGTGTACACCTAATTCCAATCGCGGTTCACCCCTCGATCTATACTATCTTTTTATCATAAACCGATGTTTCAGTGGCTATTCTCTATTTTTTCAGGATTTTGACTTTTCAAAATCCTAAAAAAGGAGGGAATAGCCTCAAAACGTCGGTTTTATGAATAAAAAGATAGTGTAAATTATCTTCTTCTTTTTTGGACTGCCTCATCAATTTCGGCTCATATTTAATAGATTTTAAATGATGAAAACTCGAGAATCTATTTCAAATAAGTCGAGACAGGTATGGACAAGTTGAGACTTGTTGGCGGATTAGATTGCAAAAAAATGTTTTCTCGAATATTTCGAATTTATTCATTTTCTCTGATGAAAAAATATCAATTAAGTAAAAAAAAATTATTGATACCTATATAAGAAACAAATTATTTTCATTTGGTATAAATGGTTTTAGTTATACCCGAGGGGTGAACCGCGATTAAAATTAGGTGTACACCGTCTTTGGAATTATTTGGAATTCATTAGATAATCTATTGTCTTCTACTTGGAAATGAAAGTGGAAGTGGAAGTAAGTGTACACGATTTTAGGTCGCGGTTCACCCTCGGTTATACCTAATGACCTGAAAATTGGTACGCAAATATGTATTTTCACATTACAATGCACCAAATTTTTATCTTATACGTGAGAACGTTTCCTGAAAATACAAAATGCCAATCTTGAATGGTTTTTAGTTAATGAGCTGGAAATTGGTACGCAACTATGTTACAATGCGCTAAATTTTAGCTTTTTACATGAAAACGTTTCCAGAGAGCACAAAATGCCAATCTTGAAAGGTTTTAGTTAATGAGCTGAAAATTGGTACGCAAATATGTATTTTCACATTACAATTCACCAAATTTTAATGTTAAACTTGAAAAAGTTCCCTGAAAGTGCAAAAATGCAAAATGATTTTAGTTAATGAGCTGAAAATTGGTACGCAACTATGTTACAATACACCTAATTTTAGCTATATATCTAAAAATCTTTCCCGAGAATACGAATTGTCAATATAGAATGGTTTTATTTAATAAGTTGAAACTTGGTATGCAGCTATGTATTTTTGCATTTTAATTCGCCAAATATTAGCTTTATATCTGAAAACATTTCCTGTCAGTATAAATTGGCAATCTTAAATAATTTTATCTAATGAAACTCGATTCGAATCTATGTATTTTCACATTACACTGTACTAAATTTTAGCTTTATAGCTGAAAACATTTCTCGAAAATATATACATTTTTTGCATGACTATAGTATTTTTCCTGGTTATTTTTAATATTTTGTATATTCGATTGAACAGTAAAAAGAGATATGATTATAAAATGGAGCGATTAAATAAATTCATTTGATAAATACAAATTTATTCATAAAGAGAAACAAAGAGGTTGTCAACTGCTTGATCAAGCAGAGGACAACCTCTTTGTTTCTCTTTATGATTCAACAACTCTGCTACTCTCGGCAAAATAAAAACTTTTCAACAAATTTATTAGTTGGTCTATTTGGAAATAAAATTGAAAAATTATTCATTTATTATGTTTAGAAAAAGATGGTTATTTCAAAAAGTTCTAATTTGGAAAAATTTATTAAGAAACCAATAAACCTCCAGTGATATTCAATTAATTATTATTGGAGTAAATTAATAAAAGAGGCGACTGTGGGTCAGTGGCTAGAGTGTTGGGTCGCTGACTCGAAGATCGGTGGTTCGAGACCGAGTCTCGGCAGATAGATAGTTGCAGTCGCCTCCTCTTGGAAAGTAATGGCAACCTACCAAGAGTATAATTGCCTAGTAACCTCTCCAAATTAGCCGTTCGGAACCGGCGTTAAAAAGTAGGTCCCGTATATCTGTGTAAAACAACTAAATATACTCAGCACAGGTAATGTGGAGAGGAGCCGACACCCGTTTCGGGTATGGCGCTCGAACAAGAAGAAGAAATTAATAAAAGAGTAACTCTAGCACTTTATGATTTTGTGCAACGGCTGTATATCGAACTGTATTCTAATGATATCATCATTCTGTAAGATGTTATTCAAAATTGGTATTTTTAATTGGGTAATTTTCGTAGACGACGGGGTCGGGTACCGGCGAACGCGCTGAACGCCGGCCCTGATTACAGTCCTAAAAAATATAAGTTTCAAAATAAAGTACGAATAGATGACGCTACACAAAGTTAGTTCTTATTCAAATTATTAAAATTAATGAAAAATTAATTTAAAAAACAATTCGCAAGTCAAAATATTTGAATTAAATTTAGCAGCCTTTCTAGCTGAATACGATTTATCTTTTAAAGTGATGGATCACTTGCCTCATTTAATAAAGTCAGTCTGTGTAGATTCGGACGTTGCCGTTGGTTTTAAAGTAGGTAGAATGAAAACTACAAAATTAATTAATGAAAAAATAGGACCATATGTTACGAAAAAAATTGTAGGTATCACACAACATGTTTCTCAATAATCATAGACTAAACAACAGACGTGTGTACTAAAAAATATTTAGCTATATTGTTAAGATATTATTAATCTGAAATCAAAAAAGTATGTGATTCGTCTTTAGGATTAGTAGAATTAGATAATGGTAGTTCTGCAGCGGGTATATATGAAGTTTTAAGAGGTTATTTAGTTTCTTTGAGAGCTGGATTCGCTGCAGATAATTGAACAATGATGGGACAATTGAATGGAGTTCAATAAAAAGTAGCTCGATTTTTTTATCAATTACAGTACATTTTACTAAAATGAATAGTACATCTCGAATAAAAGATCGCGGCAGCACTGCTTATATATGACTCTGGGTGAGAAATAAAAAATATAACGAGTGTTGTTGGAAATACATTTTTAAAAGCATCTAGATACAGATTAAAGATATATATGTCTTGTATGTTTGTATGAAGCTAAGCTTTTTGCGAACTTTACTCTTAGATTTTCTGGTTCTTCTCTACTTAAATTTCTAACTCAAATTTGAAAAAAACACCTACACACCCAAAAAAAATTTAAAAATCATTGCCAGATAGGGCTCACGAGAGTAAAGATTTTATTACTAGACAAATATTGAAAACCTGTTTCAATTTTCTGAATGTCAATTTAAATACATTTTTTTTAATTAAAAGAAATATTATTTAATTGAAAAGTTTTTTTTTGCCGAGAGTAGCAGAGTTGTTGATTCACAAAGAGAAACAAAGAGGTTGTCCTCTGCTTGATGCAAATAAACATACACACATATATATTGAGATGATATATCTGTATATATATATATATTTATTTGTTTGAGACTATAGTTTCGAAGACTTGGTCTTCATCATCAGTCTTTTTTAACCGAGTTCAAAAAAAGGAGAAGGTTCTCTATTCGACTGAATTTTTTTTTTTTTTTTTTTTTTTTTTTTTTTTTGTGCTTATGTTACCTCATATCTCCGCCAATTGTCAACCGATTTTGAAATTTTTTTGCATTGGGTCCAGTCTAGCTTCCGATTGGTCCAAATTTTTTTTCGTTTTTTTTTTCATAGGTATTAGACCTTTTTTATTAGGTTTGTTTAGACCTAACCTCTCTTGTTTATGAACCGATTTCGATGGTTCTTTTTTTATCCGAAAGGGGGTGTCCCTAAGATGGTGTCATATTAATTTGGTCAAGTTCTGAGGATATGATCACTATTAATAACATCACTAAAAGAGAAAAATAAAAATAATTTTTAAGAAAAAAATAAAACCGACTTCAAAAAATTAAATGCAACAAATAAAATACACTAAAAGGTATAAAATAATTATTATCTTATTTAGTTACAACCAACGACGAAATATTAACATGAAATTACTTTTTGAAGTTGGTGCCAAACATATACCTTTTATGAATCGCACTCGACGGATCTTACTTAGTACGTTTGGCGGGTACGCTCGCTTATAGGTATAGTTTGTTTGGCACCGACTTCAAAAAGTAATTTCATGTTAATATTTCGTCGTTTAGTTGTAACTAAATAAGATAATAATTATTTTATACCTTTTAGTGTATTTTATTTGTTGCATTTAATTTTTGAAGTCACATTTTATTTTTTTCTTAAAAATTATTTTTTAATTATAAATGTTGTTTTTCATGGAGTCAATATCGTATGGATATTGAAAATGTGAACCAAAATAATGTATTTAATTCTAAGCTGCCAACCAGTAAAAGAACATCACATTTTCATGAAAAACAACATTTATAATTAAAAAAAGTCTGATAATGAAGACCAAGTCTTGTAAACTATAGTCTCAAACAAATAAATAATATATATATACAGATATATCATCTCGATATATATATATGTATATGTTTATTTGCATCAAGCAGAGGACAACCTCTTTGTTTCTCTTTGTGAGAAATATTATTACCTAATCGATATGCTTTCGGAACTCCATCCGATGGGATGGCGGTGGTGTAAATAATGAGTTGAAATTTGGCACATATGTTTATAAATTTCAAGTCTGAACTAAGTTTCTTTTTTCACCTTTGACCATTCGCTAAGAAAAATTTGTCAAATAACTGAAATTCGGCGACACTCCAACGAAAAGAGACTTGAAAAATTCACTTTTTCATTTGAATTAGTTTTGAAAATTAAATAATTACATTTTTAAAACATGTAGTTTTGAATCAAGTTTTTTTTAATACATAATAAGCTTTTTAATGGAAGTTTTAAAAAATTGCAATGACCATATTTATCAATTATTAAAATTAAAAAAATATCAATTATTAAAATTAAAAAAATATCAATTATTAAAATTAAATACGATAATTAATAATGACTTTATAATAAAAGTAATCTGGTTAATCGGATTTACGAATCGAGTGGTTATATTTTTTTCAATTTGATCCCTGATGATCATCGATGCGTCGACTCGTTTATTATTTTAAAATAACATTTTCAAAATAAGACTTAAGAGGGATTATTGATTTTATTCCATTAAAATATTTACTAAAGTACCATTACCATTATCTTGTTAAAAATTTTATATGATTTAATTAAAAAAAGCTCAAAATCGTTAAAAACTCAAGCCACATCTAGTAAAGTTTAATTCATTTGCAAGTTCCAACCCGCGTTTGTCTGATCTATAGGATTTATTTCGGTTATAATCCAAAAGTTATGATTATGACATACAAAAATTAAGAAGATTCTGACTGTTGCACTTTTAAAGAACAAGACACAAACTGCGAAATATTCACTTAATTTATTTAAGCACTTTTCAATTATTAAAAATAGATTCGGATTTAATATATCTTAAATCAAATTCTGGTTATATTTTTACATATTAACTCTAGAACGCCCGGACTTTCAGATCCCCTAGAACGCCCGGGTGCCGTCAATTTGACGACTTGCATTTTTCAACACTCAAACTAAATAAAATCATTCTGTTTCCTTTTATTTAATATTTTTTTAATTTTTCTAATAATAAATATAATTCTATTATCAATTTATATATTAAAATACATATTAATATATCACATTTTAATAATCTTTATGATATAAAATGAAAAATTAACATGCTATATTTATGGAGTATTATCATTAACAAAACCAGTAGTTCTATATTATATGTTATTATTATAAATAATATTGAAATAAAAAAAACAAATGTACGAAAAAAACTCACGAGAAATGTGTTGTTGATAATTCTAAGGGCGGATCAAAAATGAAATGGCAAGACTAGGGGCTCGACATATATATATGGATTTCAAAACAGTAGGTTCCCTCGAAATGTTGTAAAATAATAAAAGTGAATCATCAAAAGATAAAAAAAATTGACATAAAGAAACATAATTTTTTTAATAAAATTTAGGGAACGCGGTGTTGGTTTATAGTGAAACATTGTTAAAATTAAATTAGGTTGGAGTTGGTGGCCACCAACTCCAACCTAATTTAATAATTTTTTTATTTTTACCCCAAGTTTTTCAAGGAAGATTGTAAATTAAAAAAAAAAGGCAGAACAAATCCGAGTGTCAAAAAGGATGGAAATGTTCCAAAAAAAGAATGGGAATTATTCGTACTTGAAAAAATTAATTTAAAATATAAAAAATTAGGTAAAAAAAAATGTTACCGTCAAATTGACGGCTTTTGGGCGTTCTTGGTAAATCCATAATTTTCTCCTAAATAAAAATTCATAGGGTGCTATTTTTTTTATTAGAAAGCTATTCAAAAATGATTAAAAGTCAGCGAGTTTCAAAGGTCTAACTTAAATAGTAACGAAATGAAAGAGAAATTAAATGTGAAAACCGTCAAATTGACGTCTACGGGCGTTCTAGTGTTAAACCTGAAATACTGCGATTTATTTATATGACAGATGTTTAATCAGATACATTCCTTTGGTTACTCCCTCTATATTTTATTAAAATGTATTTAATAAAGTAAATAATAAACAATAATAAATAATGACCTAAAAAATAAATACATTTCAAATCTTATAACGAAATATAAAAAGAAAATACACGAAAAGTCTGTGTGGCTGATAAGAAACATACTTTTAAAACTCTAATATTATATGTATAATTAAAGTTTTGAGCATCTTTTTTTGAAAATAGTTGGAAGTTTTTTCAAAAAAATCAGCTCGGGTTCAGATTAACCAAGATGTATTTTAAAAGAGAAAGAATTCAATCAATCTTTTTCGGACAAATTCTAAGATTTTAGTAGAAATATTATTAAATTGCGATATCAGAGGGGATTCATCCCCTCAGGAGTCGAACCTGAGAACTAACATGCTATCCGGGCAGTCAGCTCACACCCTCGAGACAAAAACCTCTGTCTGAATCGCAATATATGATATAAGCACAGAAATTTTTCACTCCATTCTTCTATAACGGAAATTAAAAAATTTAGCTTAAAATGAAAAACAAGTTTTTCATAAAGTCCTCTTATTTAAATGTATGATTAAAGTTTTGAGCATCTTTTTTTTGAAAATAGTTGGAAGTTTTTTCAAAAAATCAGCTCGGGTTCAGATTAACCAAGATGTAGTTTAATCTAATATTATAGTCATGGGCGTAGTTAGAGGGGGGGGGGGGCAGGATTTTAAGAACTATAAATTATTTGCAACGAAATTTTCTCTGGAGAGAGATGGACTGGTAGAACTTTTAATTGAATGTAATGGAAGGCAGCCCTGAAGAAGGAGGGAAGAATCTTCCGAAACGTCGGTTTGAAAGGAAAGGAGGAAGGATTCCAATAAATTACACCTTATTTGGATACATGTTAATTTTTTCTCTTTCCTCACTACCCCTGGGCTGCCTTCCATTACATTCAACTATAAATTATTTTAAGAAAAGAATTTAATTAAGGTCCAAAATCTAAGTTTTTAGTAGAATATTTTTACATTGCATATCAGGGGAGTTAAACCCTAGTACTAACACGCTTGCCGGGCCTGTTAGTTCGACCCTCGAGAAAAACACACACTGAAGTGCAATATATTAGGGGGTCGAACTAACAAGCCTGGCAAGAGTGTTAGTACTCCTGAGGGGACGAAGTTCTGTGATATAGAATATAAAAATATTCTTCTAAAATCTTAGATTGTTGACCTTAATTAAATTCTTTTTTTGAGATATATGAAAAACAAATGAGTTATTTAAAAAAAAAAAGAAAAATCCATCTAATTTTCAAAATAAACAGCAACGGATCCTTGCTAAACTTTATCCAAATTCATTTGAAATATTAATATGTTTTGCTGGCATGGTGTGTACTGGATATATTAATTATTATTTATCCTTTAACAATAAAAAAATAATATGTCTATTCCTTTATTATTAATCAGATAACAGTTGCAATCTGCAGTTCATGTTGACTTTAATTCAAAAATAATGATCGATTCTCATTTAATAGTCGAGTAATAACCATTCTACATTGGATTTTTGACGATTCGGTTATTATTGGTAACCATTGCTGAAGACATGGAGGAAACGGCTTAAAATCAAAAATAACGATCAATTCTTATCTAATACTAGAGGAATAACCTTATTGCATTCTATTTTTGATGTTTTGACTATTAATGGCAACCTCTACTGAAAACGTGGAAGAATCGACTTAAAATCAAAAAGACTAAATTCTTTTTGGTAAACAACTCAAGTTTGAGTCCATGTCTTCAGCAATGGTTACCAATAATAATCGAAGCGTCAAAAATCTAATGTAAAATTGTTATTCCTCGTGTATTATATGAGAATCGATGGCTATTTTTGATTTTAAGTGGATTTCTTAATGACTACAGCAATGGTTACTAATAATAACCGAAATGTCAAAAATCCAATATAGAATGGTTATTCCTCAAGTACCTACTAGATGAGAATCAATCGCTATTTTTGATTTTAAGTCGATTCCTCTATGTCTTCAGCAATGGTTACCAATAAAAACCGAAACTTCAAAATTTCAATATAGAATGGTTATTCCTCAAGTACTAGATGAGAATCAATCGGTAGTTTTGATTTTAAGTCGATTCCTCTATGTCTTCAGCAATGGTTACCAATAAAAACCGAAAGGTCAAAATTCCAATATAGAATGGTTATTCCTCAAGTACTAGATGAGAATCAATCGCTATTTTTGATTTTAAGTCGATTCCTCTATGTCTTCAGCAATGGTTACCAATAAAAACCGAAACGTCAAAATTCCAATATAGAATGGTTATTCCTCAAGTACTAGATGAGAATCAATCGCTATTTTTGGTTTTAAGTCGATTCCTCTATAAACGTAACGGATAAGAAAAGAACGCAGTTGCTATGGTTACGTATAAACTTTCCTCCCAAATTTTTAGCATTTCACACAGAAAAGCCTATCCACTCTTAGTTAGGTTAAATGATTCCTATATTACCATAAACAGATCAAATGAATAAATTTTAAAGAATTTAAAAATCTTACTTTAAAAAGTACTTTAAAATATAATTTTACTAAAAACTTTATTTAACCTTTTTTGTCGGCCCCAAGGTGATATTAAATTTCATCAAAATTGGTTAAGTCATTTTAAAGATATTTAGAAAAAACTAAAAAAGTACTGAAATAAATAATGTTGTATAATACTAATGTTTGTGGGCCGATATGTACCAAAAACTAATCAGCGCTTCATTTTGTTAAACTAATGGTAGGTTTTCAATTTCATTTCAATCGGTGCAAAGGTGTGGAAAAAATCGTGGACGAAAAAAACGATAACATCCATCCATCCACCCATCCGCACGCACTTGCAAAAAAATGGCACTTTTTGGCCTCTCGACGAGATCCCAGGTAATTTTTGGCAAAACCGTCACGTGCTAAAATTCAATCTCATTGAATACTTCAATTTGTGACCTTAATTGAGTCCATGGGTTCCGTAGTCTTTACCTGAGGACCATTTGAAGTCGCGATTGCCACGCGACCCATTACAATACTTTCTCCCATGCCTCGCATTGGATAAAAGTAAAAAGATACTCAAACCTCGAGGTTAATTATTTTGTCAAAATGTCTTTTAGTGTGTGTGTGTTTTACCAAATTGTATGTAGGCTTTAGCTAAGAGCAGATTAGATTTTAGTTAAGATCGGACTAAAAATTAGTATGGGAGAAACTAAAAATTTAAATCCTTTGTACGAAATAGACCACATTTTACATAGTTGCATAGATCCTCTGAAACTAGTAGATAAAAAAAAATTTGATTTTTTTTATTTAATTAGAAGGAGGGCAGGTGTATGACAAAGTCCTGATATGGCCACGTTTATAAAACGATTTGAAATCACACCTGGAAAATATCTTACTTTATAAAATCTCTTTTAATGTCATTATTTATAATCTTTTATAAAATAGGAGGCTGCTAGTTGAGCATTTATTAAGGTTAAGTAAAATGGTTCACTTTTATCAAACACTTTGCTTGGAGGGTTGTTGAAGACTTAAAACAGCTAAAAGACATGATTAAAAATAATTTCTTAGAGTGCTTAATAAAGGCTTTTCTAGACTATTTTCAAATATTTAAGTAACAGGTTTAATTAAAAGATTTTTTCGGATTGAACTTTCTATGATGAAACTTAACACTAAAATTAACACGGCTAACATTTTCTAGTTTATCCACATCGTTTCTGCTTCAGATTAAAAAAAAATGTAGTCAATTTCTTAGTTTCAAAATGGATGATTCAACTCGAATAAATCATTTAATTCAGCAAGTTTGACAACCAAAAGCTTCAATAAATAATTTATAAACACTTCAAAAAGCCTGAAGAACATACCTAATTAAAAAAGAATTAATTAATTAAAAATCAAATTAAAGAATTAATTAATTAAAAATCAAATTAAATTTGTGCATTAGAGGATTTCGCCATCGCAACACGTTGAATTGACGTTTTATTTTCTTTACACACCTAAATCGTAAAAACACAATATCTATTTGAAAGAGTTCAAACATAAATTAACGTTAAAGAAAATATTGATCAATATTTTGGTCGTAAAAAAGAACAGAAGGCACTGATTTTTTGTTGGTTATTTACAGGACTTATTGGGTGCTTATGCCTATACTTTCGCTCCTGCTTCCGATTAATGCCCCTTTTGAATACTTTGGGGAATCCCTTGTGTGTTCTGCTTATGTTGCTGGCATTTTACGATACACCATCGCCATCCACGCTGCCTGGTTAATAAACAGCTCTGGTCTGATCTGGGGTCTGAAGCCAAACGAAAAGTAAGTCAACTGCCACATATTTCTAGCCATATAAAATATAGAAATTAATCTTTATGGATAATTATCAAATATAAATAAAAATACTAAAATATTTTTGCATTTTTCAATTAGATTGTTCTTAACTCTATTATGTTAAAATATCATTAAGAATAAAAAAAAATAGAAAAACAAATTATTGAAATAAATATAAAAAGAAAAGTAATTAACATTTTTTCAGGTTTTTGTTTAGCTTGTTCTTCGGTCTATCCTGTAAACAAGTCGTAACTCTTAAAATTAAAATGTAGTTAAATAAATCTCTCTGGATAATTTTAATAGAAACATCCATAATATTTACAGGTGTTAATTAGCTTGTTTTTAAGTCTATTCTTTCTCTATAAACAATTTCATCATTGGGATAAAATTATATTTACCAAATTACTTACTTTCCTTTGCATGGGCACCGTCAGGGTTATTTTCAGAGGGGTGCATCTGCATCTACACAATATACTATTAACTAATAAAATATTATTTATAATAGTGAATCCTTATATTTATATGTATAAAGATAATATTTACACTAGCTGCAAGGCTCGCCTTCGGCGGCCCTCTTGCTAGCCAGGGGGCACGCCCTCTGACCCCCAACCCACGAACCCCACTCCACCCCCACCAACCACACACCCCGAAACCCACCCAGCATATACATCTCTTTGGTTCGAATGCCAAAAGCTGTCCAAGTTATGTGTCTCAATTGCTTATGAAACCTCGATAAAATGAGCGAGGAAGCATGGCTTCCAATTCAGGTACAAATAATTTTTCAAGTACCACAAATTTTTCACATTCTACAAGGTTCGAATCTAACTCATTATCGAATATAGCTCCCATCTATCCTCTAAGTATTCTCTTGCCACCCTGGATGCAATTCAAAAACAAGCTACCACATAATAAGCAACCCGACCATTAACGTCTCAATCAATTCACAGGGCCTTGAATCATTTAGAGGCTATCCATTTTTGATTTTTTTTTGTTTTTTGTTATATATAAATATAGATTTGTGGTCTACTATGAATTACTTACATTCATTTCATTCAAATATTCATAACTTCTAGGTAGGGGTGGACCTCTTTTTTTAATACAATCGAATGCAAGAAGGGGTGCACCAGTAAAGATGCAGCCCCTATGGATCTCGAAAAGACCCTTGCATTACCGAAGAGAAGGGAAAGTTGATTAAGTGAGAGGGTGGAGACGTAGGTGTTTATGCACTCGGGTTTTGAAGGTTTGAAGATTATAAGTGTTGGGAGAGATGGAGGCTGGAAGAGAGTTCCAGTTCCTTGAAGTCATGGGGAAATACGTATTGGCGAATGAAGTGGTCTGGCACTTTTCTAATTTGACCGCGAAAGAGTCTTGGGAGTCGGCAAAACTCGTTCTACGTGCAAAGCATGCTTTGGGGGGAATTATTGATTTTATCTCATCAGAGCACCTGCCGTGATAGTATCTATAGAAAAGGGAAAGGGCAGAGACATTTCTTCGATGAGCTAGCGAGTCGAGGGAGTCGGTGAGGGTAGAATCGTCAATTATGCTGACGGCTCGTTTCCGAATTGCATCCAGGGTAGCAAGAGAATACTTAGAGGCTCCTCTCCATAGATTAGAGCCGTATTCGAGACAGGGGCGGATTTGAGACTTGTAGATGGTGAGAAGATGTGGGGGCTTGCACCTGAATAAGTAGCCAATCTTCCTTGCTGCAGATTTCGCCACAGAGGAGATGTGTTCATTCCAAGACAGGTCAGATGCGACAGAGACGCCCAACATGGATAGGCTGTCACACATTTTCACGGTATTCGAATCGAAGTGAATATCAGGGAAATTTTTATTTTGGCGCCTAGAAATTAGACAACATTGAGTCTTGTTTGCATTAAAAGTTAACTAAATTTTGAGAGCCCCATTTATTCAGTTTGACTAGGTCGAGAGTGATTGAGGAGACAACATTGATTCGATTATTCGGGAGTGAGTGTTTGCCGTGCAGAGTGCTATCGTCGGCGTAACAATGAGTGGGGTTTGACGTTTGATCAATAAGGTCGTTTATATAAATTAGGAATAGTGTGGGGGAGATTACATAGCCTTGGGAACACCAGCGTTTGTGGAGAATGATTCAGATGATATTCCACCCACCAGAACTTTGATACTACGGTTTGTCAGAAAGCTTTCTATCCATTTGTGAAGAGTTAGTGTGAATCCAAAGGCTGTCTGTTTGGCAAGAAGATATTTGTGCCAAACTTGGTCAAAAACTTTTGAGATATCTAGGGCTACAGCGAAGGTTTCTTTTCCGGCCTCTAGAGATTTGTTCCAGGCGTGGGTGACATAGGTTAAGATGTCGCCTGTGGAACGATTTTGTCTATATCCATATTGCTTCCCATCTCTCCCTAACTCCCCCTTTCTCGATATTTACCATCTCCGATTCTTCAAGACCTGAGAAGCCAGATTCATTTGTCACCATTAGATCCTCCAAATATTCATAATTTCAACTATTGGAATATCGAATAGTACCTAAATGATAAAAAAGTCGAATATTCAAATATATGGGCAAGTTTTAAAAGAAAGAAATACCTATGTATTTTAGTTGATGATTACAGTTAAATACTTATTTCCATATATTAAAAAAAAAAAGAAAAACACAAAAATAGTAATGTTCACCCCCACCCCAACTTCTGTACATTCAATATTAGCTAGGACACAATAAAAGTGATTTCTAGAATTTACATTTCGAATCTTTTTTTTTTTAATATTTTGGATTTAAATTATTATTTGTCTGGTTGGAATTTATGAAAGCCAATAAATAAAGAATAATATGAAAGCAGACTTAACTGTCGTAAATAAAAACACACAGATAAGAAGACAAAAAAGGCGGAAGGGTGTAATGGACAATGCAGCTTTGGACTTCCATGTTGAGAGTAGATCCGGAGAAAAAATCATATTCCAAGGACTTAGCCAGAAAAAATTTTCTCGGAGGGGGAGTTGTTGTTTTCGGTGGGCGTAAGTTATATACTGAGGGGTTAGCGGAATATCATATAGATATAGTAGAAGACTCTACATGCCCTCCCAGATGCCGAGATTGCTTTTTTTAATTAGATTATGTTTTTTTACAAAATTTTTATTGAATGTTTATTTATATTCTGTAAAATTTAGATGTTTACCTCAAAATTTCGGGGGGGGGGGGGGGGGGGTTAACACCATAACTAATAAAAGGCGAAGCCTTCCGAAAATATAAAGTAATTAGTGATAGGAAACCCTCAAATGATATTAGAATATCTTAAAAATTTGTTAAATTTTAATTTCCAAAAGTAAAATTCAATATAAATAAAGGATTTTTTAAGATATAAGATTATTTGAGCCGGTTATTTCAATATGATATTCTTCTGTCTGGTTACCTTTAATATTTCAAAAGCAGAACATTAAAATTAACATTCTTTTATCTCTTTTTATTTTTGAATTACTTTTTTATTTTTATTTTTATTCAATGATGAAAAGTTAATGTGTTTAGAAGGATTATTAACAAAACATCAACAAAAATTCTTTTCTGAAAGATTGATAAGCTCTTTTTAAAATCTTTAGATGTATTTCTAGAGCTCTCCAAAATACTCTTCTAAGTTCAAGTCGGCAGGAGAAGACTTAATTTCACATTTGAACATTAATTTGAACTCTACTCATTAAAACCTTGCCAGAAATACTGACTGACACTGAATTCGGATTAACTCACAATGTGATATTTATTCTGACTTAAACTGAAATAAATACATCTAACTTGTGAATTTCAAGTATTTGCAGGTGCATTCTTTAACTATAAAGGGTCATTATTAGCAAGTAAAAAAGTGATAGAAAAGATTTTGGGAGTAGCAGAGTTGTTGATTCATAAAAAGAAATTAACTGAGTGACCAGCCTACTATTACAACAAAACGAATTACCTTACCTACATCCCATCGGGTATTTCAACCATGGATAGAATAGTTTATAATTAAAAATCTGACGATTAAGTCAAACCTATATATATATATATACAAGCAGCTGCTCTAGGCGTGCCTTCGGCACGCCTCCTACAGCTCAGCCCTCCGGGTCAGTTTGCTGACAAATAACTACAAATAATTAAAATAAGCTGACATGTTCTGATGTGGCCATCCACTTGACTTTTACACATACAACCTGGCCCCTAAAATTATTTATAATCATGTAGAAGGGGTAGTTTTTGCATTTTTATACTTCTGGGGTCCCACTGATTATGTATACAAAATTTGGTTGAGTTTGGTAAATGGCCAAGATTTTCATTTTTGACCTTACATCACCCCCCATTTTGTGGTGCTCGTTTTTTGCATTTTTAGACTTCTGGAGATCCACTGACTATGTATACAAAATTTGGTTGAGTTTGCTCAAATGGCCTAGATTTTTAATTTTTAACCCCCAAATGGCCCTTTTGGTAACCTTTATCAAAATTTCTTCAAATTCTTATAATTTACTATTTTTCTACATTTCGAGTCAAATTAAACTAATTTTTCGCCTTTTTGATAATCTTTATCAGAATTTCTTCAAACTTTAAAATTTATATTTTTGAATCAAATAAAACTATTTTTTCTATAAAAATAAATCATTGCAGTCCATTTAGCAAACTTCATAAGAATTTTTTCAAATTTTTGAATTTACTATTTTTTGACATTTCGAGTCAAATTAAATTACTTTTTTCAATATAAATGAATCGTTTCTTTTCTTTTAGCAACATTCATCACCTTCATCACCAGAGTCTCTTTTAATTTTAATATTTATAAAACAAATTAATATTTACATTTTACGACAAATCGAGACAATTAAAATAATTTATATTATTATAATCAGCTTGCGCGTCATGCCGATGTGATTTTTTAATTTTAAAACACACTTTTACCAAGAGTTCATGACAAATAAAATTTATTAAAATTAGGAAATTTGAATTATTATTTTAAAACCTACTACAAATTCCAGGAGACATAGTTCCTGGCTCCCAAAGTCGAAGGTGGGTTCGCATCTGGTATAAATATATTTTATTTAAAAT
The DNA here is from genome assembly GCA_024734495.1 of Forficula auricularia. Classification (NCBI taxonomy): domain Eukaryota; kingdom Metazoa; phylum Arthropoda; class Insecta; order Dermaptera; family Forficulidae; genus Forficula; species Forficula auricularia. The sequence continues at coordinate 4,411,112 of JALMQS010000150.1, forward strand.
TTATTTGAAAAAAAAATGGTATCCTTTTTTATGACCCTCTGTGTACGTATACGTAATGTTGGTTTAATATTCCCTTGACACTACCCCTGCTTATCCCACGCTACAGAAACACCCAAGAGTAGGAAAGCATTTCCTTTTAAAAGCTCTTAAGTAATGGAGCAAATAATAAAATCGCGTCAACTTGACTTGAACTTAACCAGAAAAAATATGTTCGTCAGTTTCAGGCTTAGTTTGCAATTTCGATCGATAGCTTTAGAGGTAGATTGCAAATCCATTTTAATATGAGTTGTCCTTTGGTCGGGGCTGACAAAGGGCTCATAAAGCCACGAGTCCACCTGTTTCTGTTTGATCACTTAGCCCGGTCCTCTGGCTCGTTTTATTAAAAAACTATTCGTGGAATTTTCACAACAGAGAAAAATCCAGCCTGTGCTCTCGGAATAATTACCTTAAATACATTGAAAGAGCATACTTGATGAATAACAAAAAAAATCTAAATGGATTTCCCCTATAAAAAGGTACAATAAAATAGCAAGCGATTAGAAAAAACTGGTAATTACTCGATTTCTGCTTTAAAAATTATTATCATTTTTTTAAAATCCTGTGGTAGCTGAGATTTATTCCATCCTTTGTTGTGATTACATAAAAATTTCGAATTATGTCTTATATCTATCTATATAATAAAAATGAATTTCTGTTTCTTTGTAAGCGCAGATCTCTCAAATGGCTGGACCGATTAGGCTATTTTTTTTTAATGTTCGTAATAGTCTAATTCAGGTTAATACGTAAAAAAAAATTGGAAAAGTTGCCCGGAAAATTGGAAAAATCAAGAAAAACTAAAAAAAATCAGGTTAGCCAACATAGCTTGCCAAACAATAAAAGAACTAAACTAGCAAACTAAACAAGTGTTGGCGGCCCTGTTTTTAAGATTTTTGAGTGTCATTCATCTATATAATAAAAATGAATTTCTTTTTCTTTGTAAGCGCAGATCTCTCAAATGCCTGGGCCGATTTGGCTAATTTTTTTTTTAAATGTTCGTAATAGTCCATTTCAGGTTAATATGTAAAAAAAAATTGGAAAAGTTGCCCGGAAAATTGGAAAATTCACGGAAAACTGAAACCAACTCTGAATTGCCAACATAGCTTGCCAAACAATAAAATAACTAAATAGCAAACTAACTTTGTGTTGGCAGCCCTATCTGTCACATTTTTGAGATGTCATTTATTCTTAAAAGAGATCTAACCACATTATCGTTGAAGAAGAATTTAATAATGCAACAAAGATTTAAAAAAACTATCTATTTTTTTAAAAGTACATTAAAAAACAAACTGCAACGGATCGTTGCTAAACTTTATCTAATGTACTATCTTATTCTAAAATAAAGTACTTTAAAATATAATTTTACAAAAAACTATATTTGACCTTTTTTGTGGTCCTCAAGGTACAAGGTACTTAATTACAATGAATTTTAAATCACACAAATATTAATTTGACAATTTAATTGATGAACTCAAAAATTGTTATTTAATTAAATAAACTGCAACGGATCGTTGCTAAACTTTATCCAAATTAATTTGAAATATTAATATGTTTATTCCTTTATTATTAATCAGATATCACTTGCAATTTGCAGTTCATGTTGACCATGCGCGGATCCAGGGAGGGGGGGTGATGGGGGCGACCGCCTCCCCCCTAAAGCATTGGAGATCAACATTTTTTATATGTTTATTTAATTTTTTTTATATAACATTAAATTTTAAAATTGAAGAAAATAAAGTTCTATGTGGGGGGGGGCGTCTATGACCCCCCCTACCCCGCTTGGACAATTCGACCGCGACACACTTCCGAGATCAAAATTAGATCTTATATACCGGCGACCGCCCCCCCCCCCAAATCAGAGGTCTGGATCCGCGCCTGATGTTGACTTTATTTCAAAAATAATGATCGATTCTCATTTAACAGTCGAGGAATAACCATTATACATTCGATTTTTGACGTTTCGGTTTTTATTGGTAGCCATTGGTGAAGACATGGAGGAATCGACTTAAAATCAAAAATAGTAATCGATTCTTATCTAATACTTGAGGAATAATAATTCTACATTAGATTTTTGACCCTTCGATTATTATTGGTAACCATTGCTGAGGACATGGAGGAATCGACTTAAAATCAAAAATAGCAATCGATTCTTATCTAATACTAGAGGAATAACAATTCTACATTAGATTTTTGACCCTTCGATTATTATTAGTAACCATTGCTGAAGACATGGAGGAATCGACTTAAAATCAAAAAACCAATTGATTCTTATCTAATACTAGAGGAATAACCTTATTGCATTCCATTTTTGATGTTTTGACTATTAATGGCAAGCTCTACTGAAAACGTGGAAGAATCGACTTAGAATCAATAAGACTAAATTCTTTTATGATAAACAACTCAAGCTTGAGAATAAGAGAATTTTTTATAAATAGAGATTTTTAATACATTTTAAATATTTGTTTCATCTTATTTGTTATGACTGTATATTACAGTTAAATAGAATCTCAAATTATATCTATTTAAGACTTTAAAATAAAACAATTATATTTATTCTCTGTTACTAATAAAACATCAATAAAGCAGCCACGTGGGGGTCCAGGGGGCGAAGCCCCCTGCAACAAGGCCCGCCGAAGGCGAGCCTGAAGCTAGTTCTTAATAGTTCTAACCACATTATCGCTGAAGAAGAATTTAATAATGCAACAAAGATTTAAAAAAACTATCTATTTTTGTAAAGTACATTTAAAAACAAAAATTAAAAAAATAAACTGCAACGGATCGTTGCTAAACTTTATCCAAATTCATTTGAAATATTAATATGTTTATTTCTTTATTATTAATCAGATGTCACTTGCAATTTGCAGTACATGTTGACTTTAATTCAAAAATATTGATCGATTCTCATTTAACAGTCGAGGAATAACCAGTCTACATTCGATTTTTGACGTTTCGGTTTTAAGAGAATTTTTTATAAATAGATTGTATATACTTTAGTGTCTAGCAAAATGAATAATAATTGTAATTTTCAAGTCTTCTTATCTAAAATAATACCTACATATAATATAACTTTTTTTTATTTTCCCCTTAATGATAATAAGTGGATTTTTAATACATTTTAAATATTTGTTTCATCTTATTTGTATGAGTGTATATTGCAGTTAAATAGATTCTCAAATTATATCTATTTAAGACTTTATAATAAAACAATTATATTTATTCTCTGTAACTAATAAAACATCGAAGCGAAGCCCCTGGCAAGCAAAAGGCCCGCCAAAGGCGGGCATTGAAGCTAGTATTCGATGAAAATAGATGGTTATATAGATTAATACAATATTAAATTAGTATAGAAAGTTTCGTTATCATTCCTTTCTGAAGTAACTATTTTTCCAAATTTCCAATGTTAAAAGAATAATTTCTCCTGAAATTTTTGCATATTTAATAAACGTTTTGAGGTTGTTTTTATAAAATAACTGTATTTATTTATATATACCATCATTTCATTTATCTAATCTTCAATTTATTTCTAATAAATTAAGTAAGAAGGTAGAATCAAAAAAAAAAGAAAATGTATACATATTTTTGGGAGAAAAACGAAATTAAAAATGTAATTCTCTCGTTTTATTTATTTATTTTTTTCAATATTTAATATTTAAAATCTTATCCTAAGCATTTTTTTTAGTGTAATGGTTGATGATCAATCCCTTAAATAATGTTTTAATGAAAACACCTATTTAGATTTGCCAGGTCTGGAGGGGTGCTTTCTTACAAGGCTAAAATATTTAAACAGTATATTAAAAATTAACCAAGATACTTATATATAGTAGATTAAACAGGTTATGATTTGAATTTTCGTTTTCAATTTGCTGACAGGAAATTGCCAATTCCCTAAAAAAAATTGGATGAAAAAGTGAAAACTTTTTAAAGACTATACTATGACTTGCAGAGGTTCGGCGTAAGGCCCAAGGACACCAATTTGACTAGAAGATTCTTTTGCCAGATCATATCAAACGTCTTAAATGAAAATGATGTTTTGTGCATTTTTGAACAAAATGTTCTAAAGTTTGAAAATCCAAAATTGAATTAGCTCTCCATATTAAAAATACAATTATTTTGACACAAGAACAAAAATTCTATGACTTTCTGTTCTTGAGTTATCATAGGTATCAAAACCCAGACACGAATAATTACAGACAAAGATAAAACAAATCATGGTTAGTTTGTTGAAAATGATTTTTCTTTACATTTCAGGTATTTTTCCGCCTGCTTTCCGGGCATACCGTGTAATAGTAATTCAGATTCAAATATGAACAACTATCTAAAATCATAGAGTGAATTTCATTAGAATTGAGCGAAGCTTATTGATTTTCGCACACTCAGATATTGCTGTGACATTTTCATTATAGGGATAATAATTTCACTCTCTCTATAAAAATAACTGTGAACGCATATCTTCAGATTATCATCAATAAACATTTGGGTGTCTAATTATATTCCTGAAATTATTTTTAAATGGCAGAAATAAGAGTTGCCCCAGTCAGGATTAATCAATTAAATCGTGCATGTGTGAGTCGGGCCTTCATAGCCAGGCTCCGTGCCAAATTTCCATTCCCTTTTCGATTCATGATAGAAAATTCATAGGCTTTGTGAGGAAAAATGGATAGTTTCGTATATTTCCATGGTTGCTTCATTTTTTAGCGCAACATAGACAGGGGCGGATTTAAGAGACCACAGGGCCCCTAGGCACTTTACATTTAGGCCCCCCCCCCCCCACCATCTCGAAGCTATTTTGGAAATTTAGCGAAATAAATGAACTAGTACAGAACATTTTTTTTTTTTTTATTCAAGAACATTGTATTTGTAGGGGCATCTAGCCTTTTTAATGTACAATATTAGGCCAATTTAATTACAAAGAAAATAAACAATATGATACAAACAGATCAAGTAAGAGAAAAAAATTTAAAAAGGGAAACAACAATTATATGGAACAAAAACAATAAATATACTGAATATAGAGAAAAGAATAAAACTAAAAAATGACAATATATATATAGACAAAAGAAGAGAGGAAAAATGAAATTTTTAATTGACTTTAATGAGTTTAATAAACATCAGAATAATACAGTCTATGTTACTATATAGTTACGTTATTCTATAAAATTTATACAATCTTACGGCGAACTTTCTTCGGTGCAAAAGAACGAATGACGTCTTCATAGTCAATTGGCTGCATTATTTCTGACTCTATGTACATTACAGAGAGTGAATTGAGCCTGTTCTCTCCTATTAGATCTTAAGTAATTCTTTACTCACATTAGCGCTGAAAGCGACCGTTCTGCTGAGCCGTTTGACGATGGTGTACACAACAGCATTCGGAACACAATTCCTACGTTTGGATAAATGTGCTTATGTAAATGGAGCAGCAATCCAAAGTAAAAAATCTTAGTAATTTTAATGAGAATGTTAAGCGATATTTGTTTAGCCAGAGATTGTGATTGCATACTTGTATGATATTTGAAATGCCTGTTGTAGATCCCTTGTGATCTTTTTAGGTTGAAAAAAAGACTCCGCAGCCAGGCCCCTTGTGGGCCTAGGCGGAAATCCAGCACTGAACATAGATGTTGCAGTATAAAATGAATTATAATATTTCTTCCCATGTTTGTTCATTTTCGTCGCACTATAGCTAATCAATATTTCTCTGATTTGAGTTGATTTTTATTTATTTTCAATTTCTTTATAAATCGATGACAAAACAAATATTTGTCGATGTGAATAATTTTACTCCTATCAAAATTTTATGGGAGGAGTAATTTTTGTTTAAATTTTTTTCAAAATTTAAAGGTTTCGGGTTTTTCTTTATTGATTTGCTAATCTGAATAGTGTTGAAGTTCTGATCAACCTGAGTCTTGATGCGCTCCGGATAGTCCGCCCTGCTCCCTCTCACCTTATCATATGTTCACCTCCACTCCACACCTGCATTCTCTCTGATAAATATTACATTTTAATAAATACCATTTCTTCTATATATATGTCTACTTTACTTTATGCAAGCTCCCGTATATATCCCAAAATCTTCAATAGGTTATGGTACCCAAAAAGGAATAATTATCAAGATATTTAAATACTTTTCTTATTCTTTAAACGAACGTTTCCGAAAGCCATGTCTACGACTTCAGTGAGAATCGAGCCCCTCGGACGGGATAACTTCGACACTTGGAAGATTCAAATGAAGGCTGTATATTTGGGAATATTCAAACGGAAGCTGTACCAAGACGGAGGATGGTACTCAAGCGGCTGCATGGACGAAAAATGATGCCAAAGCCATGTCGGACTTGATACTATCGATTAATCCTTCAGAGCTTAAACAAATTCTTTTTCTTTAAGTGACATATCAGGTCTCCCTGACTTTTTGGCTCCTCTCCACATATACCTGTGCTGAGTGTGTTTAGCTGTTTTTACACAGAGTACCTGGAGACACCGAGCGATGCTCGGTAACTTCTTCCTTCAGTTAAAATCTTTATTTTAATATTATTTTTAGTTTAAAATTCTGATAAAAAGGTCGATTTTTATTTGAGAGCCGTTTTCAAATTGAAAAATTACAAATATATCTATATAGTATTCGATCACTGTACCCCCCACCTCCACCCTGCTCGACCCCACCCCCGAAACCTCGCCCTACCCCCGGATCTCCCATCACTGCCCCCATCTTCTGCTCCCCCCACATCCACCACATCCACCCCCGCTCCGCATCAAGATTGCTTTTTCATCCTCAAAACTTGTTAATAGAGTTTGTTTCATCAAAATCGTTAGAGCCGTTTTTAAAATAAAAAAAAATAATACAAATACTTACATATATATAACTGGAAGACCCAGCTTTGTTCGGGCTTGACAACAACACACCACAATCACAATATTTCTTCAAGGCCTTTGAGAAAAAGGATTAACCCAACCCATTGTCTGCCTGGGTACAAAAGGAAAAGATTAACCTTTTTAAAACCCTAAGAATGGGATTTGTCTACCTGAGAATAATTAATTTGATTACGAAAAAACCCACCAAAAACAATTTTGTCCAAGATGAGACCGCGATAGATCGAATTGTCACCCCAAAAACCCCCTAACCCGTGAATTTCATCAAAATCGGTAGAACCGTTTTCAAAATAGAACCAAGATACAAATATATATATAAATAAATATACAATTTTTGCTCGTTTAATAAGAGTAGATATACGACCTACTTGTTAAAGCCAGTTCCGAACGGCTAGTTTAGGAGAGGTTTTTTTTTTAATGATATTGATGTGAGAAGGCGATACACCAGAAGGTGGATCCCCTAAAGGCCTGTATGGGCTGGCCCCTCCATCGTGAAAAGAACAGAGCAGAAGGAAAAGAAGCCGGGATCACGAGCCAATCTCAGAAACTTAGATACAATTCAATATCCAATTTACTAAGGTTTTAGGGGCTTCGAGCAGTGGTAAATTCTCCGCGCGATAAATTCGGTTAAATTTATCTCCCACTTAATTTTTATTACCAGACCCTATACTTAGAGAAAAAATGTCTGGGTATAGCCGGGAATCGAACCCGAGACCGGGTTGCCAGTCAGTTACTCTGACCATTACACCACGGAGGCGGACAGGTTACTGGGCAATTATACTCTTGGTAGGTTTCCATTGCTTTGCAAGAGGAGGCGACTGCAAATATCTGCCGAGACTCGGTCTCGAACCAGCGTATTTCAGTCCAGCGGCCCGACACTTTAACCACTTGACCACAGTAGCCTCTTTAAACAAATCGAAGATTGTAAATCTTAAAACGAGATTTGGACCAAATTACATTCTATCTACCAATCGAACGTAATTTTATTAAAACAATTAATCTTAAAAAAATCAATTGCGATGAAAATATCAAAGACCATTTAAATAAATTCTTTGATATTATAGATAAATTAAATGAGCTTGAAATAAACATTCATGAAGACTTGATAACTATTATGATATTATATAGTCTTCCCGATAATTTTGAAAAATTTTCGTTGTGTCATAGAATCAAGAGATGAATTACCAAAACCTGAAATTTTAAAAATTAAAATTATAGAAAAAAGTGAATCTAGGCATTCTAAAGATGAACACGATTGCGCATTTGCATCAAAATCTTTTAATCCTAATTTTAAAAATAATAATTACAACGATAAAAATAAATTTTCAAAGAAAAACATTTTTCAAGGAAAATGCAATTCATGTGGTTTATTTGCCCACCGGTCAAGACATTGTTTCGGGAATTTAAATAAAAAAGTATATAATTACAATTTCAATCCAGTTTTATCTACTTTTGAAAATTCAAATGATAAAAAGGACGAAAGATTGTGTCTTGATAGCGGATGTTCATCTCATATGAGTTTCCAAGAAGAAAATTTTATTAATTTAAAATTGCAAAATCAAATTGTCAATTTAGCTAATGATACGACTATAAATGTAATTGGAAAAGGTCAAATTGAAATAAATACTTCGGTAAATAATTCAATTACTGTAGCGAAGATCCATAATACTCTCTCCGTACTTGATTTACGTACAAACCTTATGTCTATATCAAAAATTACAGAAAAATGTTACAAAGTAACATTTACAAGAAAATTGCAAAAATTACAGATTCTAAAGGTGGAGTGAGCCCAATAGCAGATAGAATGGATCTTCTTCTACTATATAGATGCGAACACCTGTTTCTCCAACCTATTACATTCAGTCATCAGGGTCAGAACTCTCTTTCCATTGTTTTTTTGGTTATTCTAATTAAATCAATATTTTTTTTATTTGATGTCATATAAAAAAATAGTTCTTATAAAAGTTGTTTAGTTTTTTTTTTTTTTTTTTTTATAGATTCAGAATATCTACAGAAACATATAGGTTTCCATTTAAAAAACAGAACTTGACCTCAAAATACCCTTGAAAGCTTGTTCTAGGCCGACAAACAATAGCGTAGTTTAGTTTCCCCCTGATATAAATAAACTTTTATTTGAAACTTTTTTCACATAATGCACTGTTTTCGTGTTATAAGACTGCCTCAAGATAAAAAAACTCACCCGGTGTATCTGTATCATGTAATGATGTAGGACGTAGTGATTCTTAACAGGGGGCCGCGGAAAATATGTAGTGGGGCCGCAAAAAAATTAAATTTTTTTAAGTTTTTATATCTTTACAAATAAAAAAATAATAAAAAAAAATAAAATTCTAGTTTTTATAAGTGATACATATGAGGCATTCCACGTCAAATCAGACGATTTGAAAAATTTTAATTTTTGATTTCCTTCATTTTTTAACATTTCTTAGTACCCATCAAAAAACACTTCCTGGTAAATTTTGAAATTTTTTTGATCACCAGTTTAAAAGATATCGAATTTTGATTTTTCGCTCATAACTTCTTCAAAAATGGTCTAAATTCAAAAGGTTTTTTTTGAATTTTTTTTCATACTTTTTAGAAAAAAATACAAAAAAATTATTTAAAATGTTTTTCTATGGGATTTTTGAGTATGAATATTTTAATCTTATTTTTGGAACTGTATGTTGCCTTCGATTTTTTAGATAATTTTTTATTTCAAACATCTATTGAAACTACAAATTTTAAGACCAGATTGATTGTCGTCCTATCCTTATCAAATTACTATTTGTCTTTGATTTTTGAAAATTTGAAAAAATATTTATTCGCTATTAACCATTATTAAAATCACTTTTTGGTATTGAGTTTTTTTTAGTTATTTTGAATTGATTTTTATCGTTAACAGGTGTTTAAAATAAATAATAAGTATTTTAGTTTGTTGAAAAAAATCAAAATCAAAAATTGAAAAAAAAATTATCATGGGACCACAATCAACCCGGTCTCAAAATTTGTAGAATCAATGGAAGTTTAAAATAAAAAATTATCAAAAAAATTGAAGAGTATATACATTTTCAAAAACAAGATTAAATTTTTCAAACTCAAAAATCGCATATAAAAACTCTATAAATAATTTTTTAGTATTTGTTTCTAAGAGGTATGTAAAAAAATAAAAATTAAAAATAAAATTGAATTTGGACCATTTTTGAAGAAGTTATGAGCGAAAAAACCGAAATTAAACAGGTGATCCGAATAAATTTAACACGAAGAGTTTTTTTATGGCTTTTTTTTTAATGATATTGATGTGAGAAGGAGATACACCAGAAGGTGCATCCCCTAAAGGCCTGTATGGGATGGCCCCTCCATCGTGAAAAAAACAGTGTAGAAGGAAAGAAGCCGGGATCACAAGCCAAATCTCAGAAAGTTAGATACAATCCAATTTACTAAGCTTTTTAAGGGCTTCGAGTAGTGGTAAATTCTCCGTGCGATAAATTAGGTTAAATTTATCTCCCACTTAATTTTTATTACCAGACCCTATACTTACGAGTAAAAATGTCTGGGTATAGCTGGGAATCGAACCCGAGACCTCCGGGTTGCCAGCCAGACTTTAAAACTTTAACTTTATATGATAAACTCAACTTTTTCTATTCTTTAACTATTTAAAGATTATGTAAAAATTTTCCTTTCATACATTACTAACTTGATGGGTTACATGCCTTCAAGTTATGGATCATTCATTCCATCAACGACTGGATCGCTCTAGCTCTTACGCAGCTTTCATTCTTCTACGCGCGAAGTGTTGTCTAAATACAGGCGCACCAACGTTTGAATCAATTTCGAATTCGCTATGGATAAAGTAAAGATGTACATATTTTTGATCCTACATAAAATTAAAATTCGACTCTCCTCAAAGCAATCATTTAGTTAAAAATTTAATGTAATTTTTTTTGGGAAAAAAGAAAACATATAGATAACTAGTAAATATTTAGTTTATATCTTAATTATATTCTAAAATACGAAAAGACGTTGTATCGATACCGATCGATACTAACAAGGTTTAATTTTAGTTTTATAATAGCGAGTAAGCGAAAAAATAAAATATTTAGAAAAAAAATTAATAATAATATTATATTTAAAATTTGAATTTTTATTTAAATCACATATAATTAATTATAATTATTATTATTATTTTTTTATTTATTTATTGTCACCGGAAACAAAGCCTATTTAGACAGCACATAAGTAGTAAAGTGTAAGTAGTGTTAGTGAGGGAGCCGAGTTTTTAGCCGGTAGAAATTTTTATTTGCCAGCCAGGATCGAACCCCGGCCTCCCACTCCAACATCGTCATAATCGATCGATGCCGAAGCGAGGCCAGTGCGTTAGCCGGCTCAGCTAACCCGACTCCCCATAATTATTTATTGAACACGAACAAATAATACAATATAACTAAGACGTTTCGTTCGGCTTTTTCTGCGATCGTTCTCAAGTATTCTCAAGTTCACACACTTGAGCACCCACTCCGATTATAGGTGAACTGAGCCAATCACATGTCGGTCAGGCTTATATATAGATCTATTTAAGCGAAGTGGGTGCTCATGCTTGAAAACGATCGCAGAATAAGTCGATAGAAACGTCGAAGTTATATGGCAGGGGTGGCCACAACGTGGCTCGCGAGCCGCATGCGGCTCTTGAACTCTCTTGAATAATACGGATTTTAAAAAGAATAATAATTAAATTAAAAAACTAATAACACAAAAATTAAATTAAGATAGATAGTAGAATTGCAAGAGGGTGAAGGACTAAAAGGATTCAAACGAAGTGGTGTTTCGGCCATAGAGTTTTAGAAGAAGTTCCCAGAAGAAAAATACCAACTAAAAGAGTGTGCTAAGAGATTAATCTCAATATTTGGAACTACTTATGTGTGTGAATCGGAGTTGGAGTCTAGACTTGGCACGGAGCAGACGTTCCCCCTCCCTTGCTAGCTTGGAAGTGTTTTGAAGAAGAGCGACAGCTTGGTGAGTTTTTGCTGATTCTATATTACAAATTAACAATTGAATAAACATACAATATGGATGAAAATCGATTATTGTCAATCCTATCAAGCTGGAAGGATGAAATAAAAGATGAATTTACCAAAAAATTTGAGTCCCTAGAACAGACTATAACATCTAAATTTGAAGGCCGACTATTAACAGTTGAAAATAACATAAAAAATTTGGAAAAGGAATTAAAATCTAAAAATATATTACTACACGGATTGGCAGAAAATGAAAAAAACTTAAACGATCTAGAAACTATGACGGCTAAATTAATAAATGATAACTTATACAACGAATTTTGCTTGGGAGATATTGACTACATGCACCGAATAGGAAAGCCCCAAACAGGGAAAATAAGACCAATTGTGATTTCCCTCCTCTCCCGTCGTGTTAGGGACATATTAATAAAAAATAACAAAAATCTAAAAAATAGTCCAAATTATGTTACAGAAGATTTCCCTAAAAGTGTACAGGAAATCAGGAAGAAACTGATCCCTGACATGATTCAGGCCAGAGAGGCAGGGAAGTATGCAGTAATTAGATACGACAAACTAATTATAAAAGACTTTTACAAACAAAATGATAAGACCAACACTAGTAAAAGACCACTGGAAACATCACCACCAACAAAAAATGATACAAATGAAAAAACCCAAAAATGTTCAAATGACAAAAAAAGCCTAAACGCGACATAGCAGGTATGAGTAATGGCTCCCAGACAAGTTTGTTATCATTCATAACAAAAACTAAATCGCTTGAAAATCTTGAAACAAATAATTCAGATTAACAATACCGGCATAGGCTCTCAAATCAAATAACAATAGACTCCACTCACCACCCAGGAAGCTTGGTCAGCTTGGGTGATTTAGACCTGAACCTCCCGAAAACACACAGTTATCAAAAACAAAAACTGCGCAAATACATCGATAAATTATATCAAAGCAAAGTCCAGCCAAACAAATGATAAAAATACCAATATTAATATAAAAAATACAAATAGAAACTTTATTCAGAAATATGAAAATTCCTACAACAGTTTTAAAAATACCAAGTCCAGATTAAGTAAATCTCAAAGAGTAAACAAAAAAATGAATGATTCCAAAGAAAGTGAATTAAAAAATAAAAATAACTCGAATAAAAATAAAAGTGATTCAAATACTAACCAACTAATTCATCATATAAAAAATAAACAAATGAGTACAAAAAGCCCTAATACCCAAAAGAAATCCAGAGTCATTAAAAATAAAAAAGTAAATTTAGATACAGAAAAATTAACTATAGCAACCTTAAATGTGCGAACTCTAAAAGGTGAGGATAGAATCCTGGAATTAGAGAATGCTCTTGAACAAACAGAAATAGACATACTAGGAGTTTCAGAGGTACGAAGATTAGGTGAAGAGCTAATTAAAAGAAAGAGTGGATTCGTGTTCTACCACATTGGATTGGTTGCCGGACAAAAGGGTGTAGGATTTTTCATAAATAACAAATGGAAAAATAAAATAATGGAAGTAAAAGGTTACTCTGACAGAATAGCTTTATTAAAAATAAACATAAAAACAGACAAAACAATATCAATCATACAAGTATACGCTCCAACCACAGAAGCTGATGAAAATATATGTAGGAACTTTTACCAATTGCTAAATGAAGTAATTGCAGAAAATCCAATAAATAGTAAAAATAAAATTATAATTGTTGGAGACTTTAACAGCCAAGTGGGTTATAGATTAAACGAAGAAGACTCCATAATGGGGCCGTACGGATATGGGAAACGCAATGATAGAGGAAGCCAGCTGGTTCATTTTTGTCAAGAAAATAAATTAAAAATTGTGAATACATTTTATAAAAAACGGGCAGGCAAGAAATGGACCTGGTTGGCTCCAAATGGTACTTATAAAACAGAAATAGATTACATATTAACCCCCTATATGGGACAAGTAAACAAATTTGAAATAATAAATAAATTCCCTTTCAACACGGATCATAGATTGTTAAAAATAGAATTCTCATTACAAGCACTTAGCAAAAGGCCACATCCAGAATGGAATAGGAAAAACCTCATATCGGTACAACAGATAACTTGTGAAAAATATTACGAAACCGACAACAAACTAAAACAAATAGATTATACGTCTCAAACACAAGTACAAACTCAATACCAAGAATTAGAAAAATGTTTGAAACAATTACAAAATGAATCCAATATGAAAATTAAAAATAAATCAATACTCTCTGAAAATACAAAAAAATTAATTCAAATAAGAAATAAATTAAAAACTAGTAGGAAATGCAAAAAATCCAGATTGGAACATAACTTAATGTGTAAAAACGTAAAATATAATATAAAAAATGACATAAAGAAATATAATGATAATATTATACAAACTCTACTTGAACCACATGCATCTATTAAACAAATAAAAATAAACCTCTCCTCTGGAAAAAAATGATTACATGTTTACTAGACAAATATAACAAGTCACAATCCAATCGCAAAGATATTACTAATATAGCGACCGAATTCTATAAAAAATTATATTATGGCAATGGAATAAATATTAATATAAACGACGGCGCCTCAAATGATGATGTCGAACTACCTGAAGTTTTGGAATCAGAAATTGTTAACATAATTAAAAAACTTAAAAAAGGTAAAACTCCTGGAATAGACGGGATCACAAACGAAATAATAAAATACTCAATAAATATAATAAAAAAACCAGTAACATTGATATTTAATAATATATTAAAAACTAAAATAATTCCAACAGAATGGCAAAAATCTAATATATTATTGATGTTTAAAAAAGGAAATCCCCATGATGTAAATAATTTCCGGCCTCTTACTATATCATCTAATATGGGAAAAATTTTTATGAAAATTATACAGAAGAGAATCGAAAAAACATTAAACACAAACCAAGCTGTCGAACAGGCGGGATTCAGACCCGGATACTCCACATGTGACCACCTCCATGTCATTAATCAAATCATCGAAAAGACAAAAGAATACCAGATAGATGTATTCTTGGCCTTCATCGACTATACTAAAGCCTTTGACATGTTGGATCAAGAGTTCATAATTAAAGCCTTGAGATCCCAGGGAGTCGAGATTGGTTATATAGAAGTCATCAAGAATCTGTATAGCAACTGTCAAGCAAGAATACTTCTAGAAGAGCCTGGACCTTTCTTTCAAGTACGAAAAGGTGTAAGGCAAGGAGATCCCCTCTCGCCAATATTATTCAACTGCTGCTTGGAAGAGATGTTCCGACAACTGAACTGGGAAAAAAAGGATTAAAGATAAATGGTACCTATCTGAATAATTTACGTTTTGCGGACGATATAATCTTGATAGCAACATCAAAAAATCAGATTACAAATATGATCCAAGAACTAAACAATAAAAGTAAAGAAATAGGACTGAGGATAAACACCAAAAAAAGCGTAATAATCACCAACTCACAAATGGACACTATTAGTGTAAAGTTCGATGAAAACGAAGCTCCGATTCCCTGCAAAAAAGAAACTATATACCTTGGACAAACCATCAGTTTCGAGGACAGAACGCTACAAGAAATAAATAGAAGAGTCGGTCAAGCATGGAACAAATTTTGGTCCCTGAAGTATATTTTGAAGAACAAAGAAATAGCACTAGAATCAAAAATAAAAGTACTAAATCGGTGTGTAATACCGGTTTTAACCTACGGCTCACAGACTTGGTCCCTCACTGGGAAAATGACCAACAAAATTGAAACAACTCATAGAGCCATGCTAAGATCCATTCTACAAATAAGAAGGATGGATAAAATAAGATCCAAAGAAATATATAGAAGGACAAAAACATCAAATATTAAAATCTATATAAAGAAAATAAAATGGAACTGGGCTGGCCACATTTCCAGGATGAACGATGGAAGATGGACGAAAACGGTAACAGAATGGTGCCCATTGGACCTTAAAAGGAAGCGGGGAAGACAACCCAAAAGATGGTCTGACGACATCGCGGAGGTGGCTGGCAGGGACTGGTGCAGAGTGGCAAGACAAAGGAAAGCGTGGACGAATTTGGGAGAGGCCTATGCCCTAAGGGGCCTGGTACAATAACTGATGTATATATTCTATATTTTTATGTAATAAACCAAAAAAGGCTATAAATAAATAAATAAAACAAATGCTGTGTGTGAATCACTGTACTCAACGCTCTATCTAGTTCATTAAATATAAATATAGATCCGAACTAACTGAGATGAATATATAAGTAAACTCGTGCAAACTGCGTTTACCAATTATCAGCCAGATTTCAAACAGCAGTCAACATGAACACTGATAAAAGCACTTCTCAAAAGTAAAATGTTATTTCTTTTTATTATAGTAATTTAACACTAGTTTTTAAAAAGAAAAAATGTTCAATCTGATTGATGTTTGTAATTGTGGCAATTAGATTGACGATCTTTTTTATATTAAATTGAAAGTTTTTGCCGAGAGTAGCAGAATTTTTATATATTGAAGGAGACAATAAAAGAGTGTGTCTTCTGCTGGAATTATAAATTTTATTTATTTATAACGAGACTATTAGTTTCGAGGGCTTTGCCCTCTTCATCAGTCTATTACAATGCATTCACAGGAATTAATTTATGAATGAAAGGTTAAAATCTTTCATGTGGTTAAATAAATAAATAATAAATAAATAAATAAATAAAATTTATAATTCCAGCAGAAGACACACTCTTTTATTGTCTCCTTCAACTGATTGATGTTGATGACTTGCCTTGATATGTTTACTAAGAAATAATGATTATATAAATGACAAATATGTAGGGAAGTTAACTATTTGATCACTGAAGAAGTCAACAAAGTTGACGAAACGTTGGCAATAAAATATAGTTTATCTGCATTAAAAAAGATATAGTCCTTATTTCCTTATAACAACTTTAATAATTGAACACTAATGTTATAAATAAGTAGAGCAAAAAATAAATGTTACTTCATTTATATTTTATAAAATAAAAAATGTGTCTTTTTTTCAATAAACCATTAACTAATCTCGAAACAATGTGGCTCGCTTTGAAACAGTTTTATAAATTTGTGGCTCCCAAAGTTAAGGTTAGTGGCCACCCCTGTTATATGGTAATATTTCAATAAATAATTATAATTAATTATATGTGAATTAAATAAAAATTCAAATTTTATTCAAATTAATCACAAAAATAAAAGCTTCAACAGCTTCAGCCAATAAATATTATATTTAAAGATCATAATAAAATAGAAAAATTCAAAAGATAATATTAAAACTGCGATGAAAATTGGAAATATTTTTATCATCCATCAATTTTTTATTGACATGGATAACTTAATATATTAGTTTTGGGGACAATAAAAAAAGCCTAAGGTCGTTTTGGTGTTTATAGTTAAAAAGATTGAATCGTTTGAAATCGATCTAACGCTAGTCTAACCCTTGCAGAGAATCGTTAAATCTTAAATGGCTGGCCTCTAGACGCCTCGGAGACTGAGGGGTTGACGCTAATGAAAAACTAAGATCCCTTTGATTAGGACGAGAGCCTTAAAAAGTTGAACATGGATTTTACTTTATCCTTTCAAGAAGCAGAAGAGATTTATTATTAAACCGGAAAGATTTTAATGAGAGTAAATTAGCTAAAAAATTTTACTAAATTAAAATTTTGCTATTAGCTGAGAAAAAAAATTACAATTTTACAAAAAAATATATCAAAAACTTGAGGTGTATACGGGACACGTCTTTTGATTAACCTATTAATTTTAACATTCATCACTTTTCAAATTAAAAATTGGTACACTCTATGTGAATTTTGATGATTTCTCGATTTTATTGTCCCAGAAAGTTTCGAGGTATAAAGGAGATATTTAAAACACAGATGTGGATTTTTATTACTTTATCCAATGCGAAGCATGGGAGAAAGTATTTGGAATCGCTCTCGCGGCAAGCGCGACTTCAAAGGGTCCTCAGGTAAAGACTACGGAACCCATGGACTCAATTAAGGTCACAAATTGAAGTATTCAATGAGATTGAATTTTAGCACGTGACGGTTTTGCCAAAAATTACCTGGGATCTCGCCGAGAGGCCAAAAAGTGCCATTTTTTGGAAGTGCGTGCGGATGGATGGATGGATGGATGGATGTGTGTGTGTTATCGTTTTTTCGTCCACGAATTTTTCCACACCGTTGCACCGAATGAATTGAAATTGAAAACCTACCAGTATTTTAACAAAATGAAGCGCTGATTAGTTTTTGGTACATATCGGTCCACAAACATTAGTACTTTATTTCAGTACTTTTTTAGTTTTTTCTAAATATCTTGAAAATGACTTAACCAATTTTGATGAAATTTAATATCCTAATTAAGTACCTTGGGAACCACAAAAAAGGTTAAATAAAGTTTTTAGTAAAATTATATTTTAAAGTACTTTACTCTAGAACATATTAATATTTCAAATGAATTTGGATAAAGTTTAGCAACGATCCGTTGCAGTTTATTTTTTAAAGCAGCTGATATTTCCAATTATCTTAAGAGATAATACATTTTTATGTTTCATACAGTATGAGAGACCAAAATAAAAGAAAAATACAACATCTAGAATGGTTTTATTATAATAAGAAATCAATGAGGTTGTCTTTTGCCTGATTCAGATAAACATAAATAATTACATAAATATATATATATATATATATATATATATATATATATATATATATATATATATATATATATATATATATAATGGATTTGTTGGAGTTTTTTAATTAAAAAAATAATGCAGAAATATTTATAATTAAAAAGACTGATAATGATAATATACCTATATATATATAAAATTCATAATAGGTGGTTTCTATCCGGCCGAACTTTGGTCTAGCCAATAGAAACGATACGTGTGCCGGCTAGCATTTTCTGCTGTTCGACATATACCTCACTTGTAAAAAGACCTCTTGCGTATTCTAACCTTCTGTTGTTTCGTTCCATTCGTTAAGAAAAATATCCAAAAGCTCTGATTGATTTAAACACTATTTGACCGTGCTACTCAATTGGAAAACTCTCTTTTGGACTACGATTTTATTGGATTGATAAACATTTGAAGGACCCACGCGATTTCTAACGGATTTAATATTACATTACGAACCAGGGACAGATACTAATTTATAAGGAACAAAGCGAACCATAGGATATTCTTTTATCATTAAACCAGGTGAACCTCATTATTTTTGTATATATATCTCATCTCATTAAATAACATCTAAATACAAAAAGGCCTTTTTTATTAAAAAACTACAGTCCACGACCTTTTCTTCATCTCTGAACTAGCAACAAATTATAAATCTATACAATATATATAAATTTACTACAAAGCCAATCTTTGGGGATTCTTTGGGCAATCGAAACATATGAATTTTGTTTAGATATTCAATAATAAATTTTATTTAGAATAATTATATGTTAACGTTAGATGAACGCGAAAGTTAAAACTTTTTGTCCGGCCACTGCCCTATTTTGGTGCAATTGGGACCAGACTCGTTTTGATAGTGAACCGAGAGTTGAAAAAGATACAGGACCCAGCCGGGTATGATCCGACATCTTCTGAGTTAAGCCCGCAAATGCCTTTTCCATTTAAGCGATGGATCCGGGTTGGGTCCTGTATCTTTTTTCAACTCTCGGTTCACTATCAAAACGAGTCTGGTCCCAATTGCACGAAAATAGGGCAGTGGCCGGATAAAAAGTTTTAACTTTCGCGTTCATCTAACGTTAACATATAATTATTCTAAATAAAATTTATTATTGAATATCTAGAACAAAATTCATCTGTTTCGATTCCCCAAAGAATCAGACAGATTGGCTTTGTAGTAAATTTATAAGAACCATACTATTAGGAAAATAGGAGAAAGCGCGCCTGAGCTAAAGAGTTGAATATATATAAAAATTTGATTATAGGATCTGGTCAGGGGATCCATCGCTTAAATGGAAAAGGCATTTGCGGGCTTAACGCAGAAGATGTCGGATCATACCCGGCTGGGTCCTGAATCTTTTTTTCAACTCTAGGTTCACTATCGAAACGAGTCTGGTCCCAATTGCACCAAAATAGGGCAGTGGCCGGATAAAAAGTTTTTTTTAACTTTCGCGTTCATCTAACGTTAACATATATATGTCATTAGAGGTTTTTCCGGGTTTCTCCGCGTGGGTTTGGGAGTTTTACTCGACGTTTCGGCTCTCTTTTGGAGCCATTTTTAAGAGAGGGGGTGGGTGGTCTACGTGGTCTTAGCCTTGTAGTCAAGGTTCGTTTTTGAGGGTGTCTTCCGAGTGAATTTCTTCAGTCGGAAGATTGGGTAGATTTGAATATTCAGGAAGTTTTGGGTGTTTTGTGGTTGAGGGTGTATTACTTACATTATGGTGGCTGACGTCTCGTCTGTTGCTGTTAGTAAAACTCTCAAACCCACGCGGAGAAACCTGAAAAACCTCTAATGACATAGAAGCTATCCGCGGAAGCCTCAATGAACATATATATATATATACAAAAATTATATTCCTTATTTACTATATATATATGTTTATTTTTTGCATCAAGTAGAGGACACCCTCAGTGATTTATATTTATGAATATATTAATTCCAATTATAAATTTTAATTTTGTTAAAGGAGAATTGGTGTGGGTTCTTGGCGAACATTTTAAATGAAGTAAAGAAAATTTTGAAAAATTTAAGAAATTTTTTAAAATTTAAAATATAAAATAAAATACTAGGTAGGTTTCACATTTCTTTACTTTATAAATTTTAATGAGGTGCTATTTGTACTTCGATGTTCAAATGGACTTGATAATATTGAATATTTCCTCATATTTGTGGATATTGTAGGAGTATAATATATATATATTTATTTGTAACCCAAACTCTACCTGTATGCCAAATTTCAGCATTCTAGGATCAGCAGAATTACGCTGAGTTTTTGATAAGTGAGTGACTCAGTTAGTTAGTGAGTGATAAAAAGGGCACTTTTCAGACCTTAATAACTGAAGAACTATAATAGGTTATTCATGAAATTTTGAATTCTTGGTGTTCAAGGGGCCTTATTAGACATGAAAAATTGCAGGTTTAATAGTTTTTGACTTATCGGGGGGGGGGGGGTCGAAAGAAGCTCGATATTGTTCTTGTAATATCCCCACTGCCCTTTGCTTTCCTGAACCTGGTTGACACACTACCATGTGTCTAGATATCATAAATATGCTTATTACTATAAATATAAATTTATTACACTCTACTGAATAACATAAACAAAATAAAAATTTGACTAGCACTTTCTTTTAAATACTGTTATAAAAAAATCATATCACAAATATGCTTATTACACTCTATGTCATATTTTGGAGATTGTTAAATAATAAAATATACTAGCTCATCAGAAAACCAACAAGCGTATCTTTATATAATGGTTTTATATAAAGATTGAAAACGATCGGGATGAAGAATATATCACTTCGTCATATTTCCTTTCAAGTACTTCGCATAAATCAAACCCAGTCTTTTTCTATAGGATATTATTTTCAAAGCAAATTTTATTGTAGCCCGAGTTTTATGTATCCCTTAATGTGGGAGAAGGGTGGCTGGATCGCACACTTGGTCGAATGATATAAATTTATCTCCTCGTCAACTTGTTAGACACCCAAGGGCGAACAAGTGTTTATATATGTAAATATTTAGAAAAATACCAAATATGTTCACAATTATATTCTACGAGGAATGAACCGCGATTGGAATTAGGTGTACACCTATTTGGAATTATGTGGAATTATTTTGGAATTCATTAGATAACGCCCCTTTATCTATTGTCTTCTACTTGGAAATGAAAGTGGAAGAGGAAGTAGGTGTACAGAATATTAGGTCGCGGTTCACCCCTCGATATTCTATATCATGCCGGGGTCCTGACTCTTTGAGAGCTTGTATCTCAGAGAGGAAAAAAGTTAATTTCATTTTGTGACATCTAAAACCGGAAGTTGACATTTACATGAAAGATTTTTCGTTTTTTTTTTATTAATGATTTTTTTGAAATTGGTGTACTTATCAAGTCTCATGAGTTATTAGTCGTGTATAAATTTTAATCCGATTGAAATAAAGGAAGGGCGTGTAAATTAGGGGTGTCGCGACTATGTGAAAAACGGGTGCTAATGACATTAGTTGATTTCATTTGAAAACGGCTCTTTCTTTTTCATTTTTTTCAAAATTTCACCCGTAGAAAGTTCGTACTTATGCTAAAATATTTGTAATGTCAATGCGGAGAACTGAATAGATTGAAGGCTTTCTACCTCTGGTTCAAAATTGCAGAAAACATAATTTTTTTTGAATGATTTTTATTGATATTTTAAGGTGATGTATTTATAATATAAGTATAAATGAACAATTTATATTCAAGTTTATTATTAATTAGTTATAAGGGCGTCTCAAATGTAAACAAATTTAATTTTTTTTTTAATTTTTTTGTCATCTAGTCTTGACCATAACTACTTATTTAACTTAGTAGATTGAAATAACTAAAATTATGAAATTTTCAAAGTAAAAAAACACGAAAAATGAAATAGTATATCTACTATAAAATGAACCTAAAATAAAAAAGAGAGATATTATTCTCTTCGGGGCCGAAATTGGAGGGGGGTCAAAAAAATAAAACTATCAATGTAAATTGTAAACCCTTTAATCTATTTGTACGAAATTTCGCATATGCACCTCTATATAACCTTATGAAAATGATTCACTATGTGATATTGATAGTGACCAAAAAAAGGGGGGAGGGGATTAAAAATATTTTCAAACAAAAATAGAAGAAAGCTGATATTTCTAATAAAATAGTCTCATAATTAAAAGGCGATATTATTAATTGATAATGGACCCAAAATTAGAAGGGGGTGAAATACCATGAATCATTATGAGATAAGGTGATGCTCCATTTATCAAATAACTATAAAATAATAAAAATAAACTACTATGCTCCTCCACAATCAGCTTAGAAAACAGGAAGTTGCTATTGAAGACATATGTATGGAGCATAGCCATGTACGGGTGTGAAACCTGGACAATTAGAAAAGCGGAGAGAAAGAGATTAGAGGCTTTCGAAATGTGGTGCTACAGAAGAATGATGAATATCAAATGGATGGATAAAATTACAAATGAAGAAGTTCTTGGAAGAATCGGAGAAAGAAGAACCTTGTGGAAGAGTCTGAAGAAGAGAAGAGGTCAGATGATGGGGCATACACTGAGACATGGGGGACTGCTTAGGGATATCTTGGAGGGAGGTGGGAAAGAAAAGGGGAAGGGGAAGATCCAGATTAGAATATTTCAACCAAATAATTGGGGATATGGGATGCCAGAAATTTAGAGAGGTCAAACAGCTGGCGGGGGACAGAGTCGAGTGGAGACGGATTGTTGCATCAAACCAGTCTTAAGACTGTATACTCAATGATGATGATGATGATTAAATGGATTGTGAAAATACTAATTTGTTTTCACTTCCATTAGACTTTGATCAGCACTGGGCAACACGAGTATCCATTTAGCAGAAAATGACACAGCACTATGAAATTAACTTTTATAATTTTGGAGATAAAAGACTTCGAAAAGTGAACCTCTCGAAACTAAATGTAGAAATTTATCTTTCGTAATTCGATATGTAAGTGAAAGTAAAAATAAAAAAAATCAACGTTAACCTGTAACGTAAATATGATGATAAAATTAAATAAGTCTTCTGTGCTGAAATATAAACCATCTTTTTGTCATTTAATGCAACTTTAAAATTGTTCTTCATTTGTACCCGTTAAACTTTATCTAAAAATATAAGGATTTTTTGTTGTAATTCTTTTTGATATTATTATTATTTTTCATTTCTTGTTTTTGTTCCATTCTCTAAAAGCAATATTATATAAAATCAGATCCAAGAGAAATTTTCTGATTCCATTAGTGACCGCGTTAGAGCTTTTAACTAGTTTATTGAATTTAATGTAAAAGTTAAAGCTGAAAATCACAAGTGATATTTCATTTAGAATTTCATTTCTATAACCGACAATGGAGAAATTTAAATCAATATGCGAGAGTTTACTTTGTTATTCTTTGCCATCCATAAAAATAATAGTATGTAATTAAATAAACTGACACGTTCTGATGTGGCCATCCACTTGACTTTACCATACCACCTGGCCCCTCACTTATATTTAATATTTAATAAAATTGTTTATAATCATGTAGGGGGGGTGATAATAATAATTAGAATATATTTTTCATCATTTTTGCATTTTTAGACTTCTGTGGAGCCCACGGACTATGTATACAAAATTTGGTTGAGTTTGGTACAAGGTCTTATATTTTAATTTTTTGACCCCCCCCCCCCATTTTGGGTGGTTATTTTTTGTATTTCTAGATTACTGTGGGCCCACTGATTATGTATACACAATTTGGTTGAGTTGGTACAATAGCCTAGATTTTCATTTTTTAAGTGCCCTTCACCCCATTTTGGGCGGTTAGTTTTTGCATTTTTAGACTTGTAACAGAATAACAGACTAACAGACATTTTGACAAAACAAATTTTATCTCAAAAAATAATGTTTTCAATGTTTATTTATTAGGGCTTTTTTGTAGACCCAAATGCCATGGTTTCGCTCTTAGACCATATAAGATATAGACACGCCCTCTGCCACTATCCACACGAGCGAAGTGAGGCCAACATCAACTTGAGAACGTGACGTCAGCAGCAGGCAAGAGAAAATAAAATCGTATTGCTACTAATGGGAGTTTAGTGTTTTCGTTCCAATTTTTCTTACCTATAAATATGGTGACCTCATGCAGTGCTTATAAATGTACAGAAAGACAAAATAGTGGTACAGCTATATCATTTCATCTGTAAGTATTTAAATTGCTTTAAGAAAAAATTAAAACTAACAGATTAAAAATTCAGTTCAGAGACGAAACGTTGTACAAAAATTTTAAACGCTGTAAGTTTTTCGAAACGATTATCCCTATACGTCTCAGATATTGTTGAATATATAGCGGGTTTTGTAGTTAAAAAAATGAAGACAAATTTAGATTGTGACATATGTTTGAATGCGATCCAGTCTGGATTATTAGAATCAACTTTAATCACTATAAAAAATCACAACAATACAAAGCAGTGTTTAATTCGGCCGTCTAGAGATGTAATACACATTTGTAAAGTGGCTGAAAGTAAAATTCGAATTTTTGAAAAAACAAACAAACTGTTTAAAAAAAATTTAATGACCAAATTAATAATATCTATTATGGGTAATGTTCGAGACTCGGTATTTGATGCAATCAAAGAACATATGTACGATAATGATATTGAATCAAATCATATCATTAATTTGATTAAAATGATTAGTTTTAATTATTGTAGCATAAGATTATACCACCAAGGAGAATGTTTAAACACAAATTCAAACAGGATAAGGAGTAAATTTACTAAAATGATTTTGTTTAGTAATCAATGATTTTATTATAATAATAAAACTTGAGCAAGATGCGAGGTAGGTTTCACATAAAAAAAGAAATAAAACAAAATTGAGTTTTGAATTCGATATATTTCGGGGGTGAGCCCAAACTCAGTTTTCTTTGACTCCTGATGATGGGCTCACCCCCGAAATTTATCGAATTCTCAAAACTCAATTTTGTTTTATTTCTTTTTTTGTCAAACCTACCTCGCATCTTGCTCAAGTTTTATTATTATATTAAAATGTTTCACCTAGAACCAACATCTATCTCCTTAAAAGTTAATGATTTTATTTATGTATGAACCTTGTATGAACATAATTTAATTTTTTATTATGTTCTAAATTTCCCCAGATAATTATTATTGTTTTTATTATGATATTTAAATATTTTTCATTAATAAATATGATATTGCGAATTTTTTTCGACTTACTTTAATTACGATTTTTATACTGACTAAATATTTGGTAAAATCAAATGATGAACTTGGTTGAATGTTCCGTCAATTGATTCAAAAAACTGTATTTAAAAGGAATAATTATTTACTTGATTTAGCATTCGAAATTAATAAATATTTTGGTAACTCTACAATTGATTAAAATAATAAAATATATTGTTGTATATATATGGAGATGGGAAGGGAGTGTTGCTCGATGCCCGAATTATTGTAAAATATGTAATTTAAATAAAACATTTTGTTAAAAAAAATAAATAAATATTCCAGCGCCTCCCAATCGATCGCAGACCCCAAAGATCGAAAATAATTTTCTCTTCACCCGGGGCGCGACCACAACGAGGCCGTGTAAAGACAATTAA
Organism: Forficula auricularia; assembly: GCA_024734495.1. Lineage (NCBI taxonomy): Eukaryota > Metazoa > Arthropoda > Insecta > Dermaptera > Forficulidae > Forficula > Forficula auricularia. The sequence goes on from JALMQS010000150.1 coordinate 4,437,361, forward strand.
TAACAAATTTAAATTTAGGGAACGAAGAAAAGTTTATTTTTATTACAGACAAAAGGATCAGCCGGGGCTCGAACCCGGGATCTTTGCATGTGTACTGCAATGCTTTGTCATAAGAGTTTTAACTCCTATATCCACTAAGCTACTGATCCCCGAACCCAAACTAATAATCTTTTTGTCTATATGAATTATGGAATTTCTTTTAATCCTCTCCTCGTTCATTTTTCAGCAGCCTAGGCCTTGATTCATTAATTAAACAAGGCCTCAAGTTGTGGCTCAGCGCCTCCGGGTCGAGCAGAGAAAATTATTTTCGATCTTTGGGGTCTGCGATCGATTAGGAGGCGCTGGAATATTTAATTGTTTAATTAATGAATCAAGGCCTAGGCTGCGAAAAATGAACGGGAGAGGATTAAAAAGAAATTCCATAATTCATATAGACAAAAGGTATTAGTTTGGGTTCAGGATCAGTAGCTTAGTGGATATAGGAGTTAAAACTCTTACGACAAAGCATTGCAGTACACATGCAATAATCCTGCCTGAGCCCCGGCTGATCACTTTGTCTGTAATAAAAATAAAAACTTTTCTTCGTTCCCTAAATTTAAATAAATAAATATTTTGCTATATTAATTTAATATTAATTTGGCGATTATTGGAATCCAAAATAAATAATCTAAACTACGATCGAAATTTATCTCAAATGTATAATAATTCCTATAGCGCCCATGCTATTCTCGTTGTTTCTGCCTGCTGCTGACGTCACGTTCTCGAGTTGATGTTGGCCTCACCAAATCGACACCAGGGCGTGTCTATATCTTATATGGTCTAAGGTTTCGCTCAAATTTTTTAATCAAAATAGTTTCAGCCGCTTTTGAGATATTTCAAAATGAAACAAAAAAACAACTTTTTTCATCCACGATTACAATTCTTGACCATACCCTGTATGGTAAAGTAAAAAGTATTATTTTGTATATTATCATTATAACTCTCGTTTTAAGAGTTATAATTGGCTTAATTATAGTATTCTTTCAATGTTTTCTTATTTAAGTAACTGCTACCATTGTTCTACTATAAAATCTTGATATTGACGAGTGAATCTCAGCAAACGGTCTTCTAAATCGGATATATCCTAACTATTATTATGAGTCCATTCCCCTGCTGGAGTTGAATTAGCTCTACTATTGCCGATCATTAAAAGCTTTCAGCCTCAAAAATTGATCGTTTTGGACAAGTCTGATCTTTTGCGGTCTGATTCAGGTTTTCTAGACCAGTGGTTCTTAATCTTTCATTAGCTCCACTTGGCTCTCTGTAATTCTGGCTTCATTGCCAACTCAAATTATACAGATTAAAAAAATATATTAATTGATATATTTGAAAACTCGAGTAGAAAAAATTGTTTAAAAAGTCATATGAAAAACAAAACGATGACACTGTGATATAAAACTCGATTCTACTGCTGCTTGCTGATTTCTTTCATTTCACCTACTCTTGAGATTGACAAAATTTTTTGTTCATAAAAAGTCAATGAAAATTAAATTGGCTGGAAGGAAAGTACAACTTGCTGTTCGCTCCTGGTACCCGGATACAAATTTTAAAAATTTTAAGAAAATCAATGCTTAACACTTGATTTCAAGGCTCCTACTTGGCTTGCTATAATAGTGGCTTCATTGGCGGGAAGGAATGTACACTCCTGTTCGCTCCTGGTATCCGGATACAAATTTTAAAAATTTTAAGAAAATCAATGCTTAACACTTGATTTCAAGGCTCTATCACATACTAGTATCTTAGCTCATATCACTATACAGGGTGTCCCGTATCACAACGATAAACCGTGAATTGGGTATAAGGCATTACGGTTCATGAACTTAAATTTTTTTTAAATAAAAGTCTCAGTATTTTTGAGTTATAGAGCATTTTTTTGAAAATGGTTCTAATCACTACACTGCCCTAAATAATGAGTTGTTGTGACTACAAATTTACATATTTTATGATTCTAATTACTTTCACATTTATATTTTATAATGGGAAGTATTGAAATCGCCTGCCTGGGTCCTGACACTTTGAGAGCTTCTAACTCAGAGATGAATAAAAATTGGCCACGTTCTGATGTGGCCATCCACTTGACTTTACCACCCTGCCCCTCTCTTATATGTTAATACTTGGGTAGAGATTAGTTTTTGCACTTTTAGTCTTCTGTGAGCCCACTGATTATCTATACAAAATTTTCGTTTTCGTGTTTTGCTCAAACCGCCTGATGAAGGGTTCATATTTCCGAAACACGCCCAGCGCTAAATTTTGGATCTCCAAAATAATTTAAAATATTTTCATAATTTTTTAATTTAATTTCCACTTTGTGAAACACCGCTATAATCGTTGAATATTTCCTGTGTTTAATATGTTTCGCTATGAACCAATACCGCATTCACTAAACTTTATATACAAAATTTGATTGAACCCGGCCCAAGGGCACACACCTTCATATTTTGACCCCGCATGTTGGGCGTCTAATTTCTGCACTTTCAGTCTTCTGGGGGAGGAGTCTCAATGCATCCAAAATTTGGTTGTGTTTGCTCAAATGGCCTAGATTTTGATTATTTGACCACTAGTTTTTGAGCTAGCTCGTCCACCAAAATTTGAGTAACGCACTAACTAACATACTAACAGACATTTTGACAAAACAGTTATTATCTCGAAAAATGTCATTTTCTTCGATGTTCACTTATTAGGATTTTTTGCAGACCGAAATGCCATGGTTTTGCCCAATTTTTTTTTAATCAAAATAGTTTCAGTCGTTTTTGAGATATTTCGAAAAAAAAAGCAAAAAATAAAACACTTTTTTCATACACGATCACATGATGGAACTTATGGGGCAATCCGCGAAATGGCGTAGGCATACAGAAGAGTCAGTCCGTCTGTCTGTCCTATCTTTTTATATTACTTCTATGAATATCCTTTGTTCTGACATAATACATTCTTATATTGCAACGTGTACATTCTCTTTATTAACTATTTATATTAAACATTAAATTACATCTCCTAAACGTGTGTTATATTCATTTATACCAATTCCGCTGGGGTATACTCGCTATCATCACAATACTTGACCATCTCTGTATGGTAAAGTAAAAAAGTCGTGAGCCTCATCCGGATAGCCTCACATCGGAAGTGAACCTTCTGTAGCCATAGATGTTATTTGTATATAATACAGCCAAAAATTTTATCCCCCTTAAAAAATCACACTCCATAAATACTGTCATTATTCATAATTGGATAAGTCAATTATTTTATTGATATATGAAATAGTGAAAATCAAAATCTGTATAAAATGATCATCAATTTATAAAGTTGAGAATGATTTACGTAAATAACGCTATATTAAATTAATATTATTTAAAAATTTTAACATTAATTAAAATAAATGAATAACTATACTTTATAATTAATGGCAATTTTTTCAGTTTTTTTATTCGGGATTTTGTATTTAAATATTTTAATTTCTGGTTTTTGTCCGAAGTTTCTTTTAGCCGAGAGTCGCAGAATTTTTCTAAATAGAAGGAGACAATAAAAGGTGTCTTCTATTGAAAAAATAAATCTTTAATTTATTTATAACGAATTATCGTCATAATAATCGTTGTCTCCTTCTACTTGGAATTTTATGAAAATATTTGGAAATATTTGGAAGTACTGGATCCATCCATCCATCCGCACGCACTTCCAAAAAAAATGGCACATTTTGGCCTCCTCGACGAGATTCCAGGTAACTTTTAGCAAAACCGCCACGTGCTGTAATTCAATCTCATTGAATACTTCGTTGCTTGTGACCTATGAGTGAGTCCATGGGTTCCAGAGCATAGCCGTTCGCATTGGATAAAGTAAAAAAAGATAAGGAAGAAATTCATCTTTAACGAAGAATCTGCTGATAACCAACTTTTTTACTTTTATCCAATGCGAAGCATGGGAGAAAGTATTGTAATCGCTCTGCGGCAAGCGCGACTTCAAAGGGTCCTCAGGTAAAGACTACGGAACCCATAGACTCAATTAAGGTCTCAAATTGAAGTATTCAATGAGATTGAATTTTAGCACGTGACGGTTTTGCCAAAAATTACCTGAATCTCGTCGAGAGGCCAAAAGTGCTCATTTTTATTACTTTATCCAATGCGAAGCATGGAGAAAGTATTGGAATCGCTCTCGCGGCAAGCGCGGACTTCAAAGGGTCCTCAGGTAAAGACTACGGAACCCATAGACTCAATTAAGGTCACAAATTGAAGTATTCAATGAGATTGAATTTTAGCACGTGACGGTTTTGCCAAAAATTACCTGGAATCTCGTCGAGAGGCCAAAAAGTGCCATTTTTTTTGGAAGTGCGTGCGGATGGATGGATGGATGGATGTATGTGTGTGTGTTATCGTTTTTTTCGTCCACGATTTTTTCCACACCTTTGCGCTGATTGAAATGAAATTGAAAACCTACCATTAGTTTAACAAAATGAAGCGCTGATTAGTTTTTGGTACATATCGGTCCACAAACATTAGTACTTTATTTCAGTACTTTTTTAGTTTTTTCTAAATATCTTGAAAATGACTTAACCAATTTTGATGAAATTTAATATCCTAATTAAGTACCTTGGGGACCACAAAAAAGGTTAAATAAAGTTTTAGTAAAATTATATTTTAAAGTACTTTACTCAAGAACATATTAATATTTCAAATGAATTTGATAAAGTTTAGCAACGATCCGTTGCTGTTTATTTTATTCAAGAAGTGCGTAGGGATGGATGGATGGATGTTATCGCTTTTTTGTCGCCCACGATTTTTTCCACACCGTTGTAGCCGATTGAAATGAAATTGAAAAGCCTACCATTAGCTTAACAAAATGAAGTGCTGATTAGTTTTTGGTACATATCGGTCAACAAACATTAGTACTTTATTTCAGTACTTTAGTTAGTTTTTCAATATCTTGAAAATGACTTTACCAATTTTGATGAAATTAATATCCTTAATTAAGTACTCGGCAATTACAAAAAAGGTTAAATAAATTTTTTAGTAAAAATTTATATTTTATGGTTATCTTTGACTGTTAAATGAGAATTGATAATTATTTTAAATTAAAGTTAACATGAACTGCAACAGCGCAAGCGATATCTGATTAACAATAAAAGAATAAACATATTAATATTTCAAAAATGAATTTGGATAATGTTGAGCAACGATCCGTTGCAGTTTTTTTTTATCGTGGGAAATGCTTTTACGCACGCTCATGGCGAAAGGGACTAACCTCCACTAGGAAGGATCACCCAGTAAAACCTCCACCATTCATCCTTCTCCCCCCTCCCCGGAATCCGCCGATAAGCATTGCCTCGGGGAGGGCGGTGTCTTTATATTAAGTCATATTCTTGACTTCGTTCTCTTTTATCCTCATTATGCTGCTCAGCATGTCAGCCACAATTGTCCATTCTTGACTTGACTTCATCAAGAGATCGGCTACATTGTTTTTTGTTATATGCGTTGCACTTTTCATGTCAGCCGCCATTCTGACCTGGGTCCATCTCGACACATTGGGATATAGTATGTTCAGGAGAATCCTCTTCTGGTGACATGCATCCACTTGTCGGTCTTATCTTCATCCTGTATAGGTGTGTTCCGAATACTCCATGGCCAGTGATCGCCTGTGTGATGCGGAAGTTTACATTTCCCCATTTTCTATTGGTCCATATATTGATATTTTTGGACGGAATACCTTGGACCAACCATTGTAATTTTGCCATTGTTCTTCCCAGGCTATCGTAAGTTTCTTTAGTCTCATCCCTATGCAGTTTTTCATCCCACGTTCATCCCCAATCCCCGCACCCAGTTTTTGCATTTCTAGCTATCTAGTGCGTTCCACAGGATTATGTGTATATAGATAAGTATATAAATAAATCTGGTATAATTTTTTTTTTTAATTAAATAACAGTTTATCGAGTTTTTTAATCAATTAAATAAATAATAATTTTATTGAAGCAATTTTTACATTAAATAATGTATACATTGTATTTGTGGCTTCGATTTCGGGAGATTACTTCCCCATCATCGACTGTACGTGATCCTCTAGCTTGCGATAATATTTTTAGTCCTTGTTTTTTAATAAGAGGAATTTTAATCAATTAAATTAGCAAATTCTAATATATAACAATATTTGGTAGTTAAGTATTCGTGGGTTTTAAAATTAAAAAACCAATTAATAAAAAAAAAAGTTAATTGAAAAAAATGTAAACAAACTTTTTTATTGAGATTTTCATCTATCAATAATTACTTTAATTAAGAAAAGATCAATTAAGATGAAATTTGTCGAGTGTCCAGACCTAGCCAGATCGTTTTCTCATCCTCAAAACTTGTTAATAGATTTTGTTTCATCAAAATCGGTAGAACGTTTTCAAAATAGAACCAAGACACAAATATATAAACAAATATATCAATTTTCACTCGTTTAATGAGAGTAGATATATTATAAAAAACAATATGATAATGTTTATTGGAAATACAAACGTTTCGAGAGAACTTCTCCCTTTATCAATATAAAATTTTCAAATTTCTTAAAATTTCCATTGATAAAGGGAGAATTCTCTCAAACGTTTGGATTGTTTTTATAAAGGATTTGTATTTATATTTATATAACCAAATCAATCAATAGCATTTTTACATTATTTCAATATATTTACTCATTAATTTTTAACTCTATTTTTGTCTGCATCCAGCATAGGACACCCCCAATTTGTGGCTCTCTTAAAAATAAAACAATAAACAATTTAGATTATTTATAGAATGGACTCAAATTGAAAGTTTTTGCCGAGAGAGCAGTATATTTTTATAGATTGAAGGCGACAACAAAAGAGTGTGTCTTCTGCTGGAATTATAAATTTATTTATTTATAACGAGACTTAGTTTCGAGGGCTTTGTCTTCATCAGTGAATACAATTTTCACAGGAATTCATTTATGAATGAAAGGTTAGAATCACATGAAAGATTCTAACACTTTCATTCATAAATGAATTCCTGTGAAACCATTGTAATAGACTGATGAAGAGGGCAAAGCCTCGAAACTATAGTCTCGTTATAAATAAATAAGATTTATAATTCTAGCAGAAGACATCACTCTTTATTGTCTCCTTCAATATAGAATGATCATTAAAATGATGTAAATGGATCGTCAAATCGATTAAATAGTTTTTATTATTTTTGAAAAGATAACTTAAAAGACCATGATGCTAACTAAATCAAGTGAGTTATTTGAAATGTTAAATTCAGCATTTTGTAAATACAACTCCTAATGATGGGCTCAAAACCGAAATATATATATAGAGTATTTAATAAAACTCCAAAAATATAATATTTTTTTTTATTTGTGAAACACCATTATAACCCTTTAAAAACTCCTGTGTTAAATTTCATGTCAAAAGGATGTAGGTATATCTTTTGGGAGCTAAACGCAAGTGCTGGCTTGATTTCTGAGCTTTGGCTTGACCATAGCAATTTAAAAATTTGTAAAAATTCATATGAGTAGCTTAATGTGAATACTTTTGATAAAACTTATTTTGATTGCTATAGAATTGTTAGTATTGAATGTCAGATTCAAAATTAAGCTCCCCTTCTGGTGTGGAGTTGGACTCGTGCCAGTATTTGTTTCCTCCCTTCGTGCTCATTGCTCCTGGCAACCAACCCCTGTTGCTTCAACCCCTTGATCTACCTCGCTTCTCCAATCAATCCACTGAATATAATGGAAAAAAGAAAATGAAACGGATGTTATTCATTGGTAAAAAAAACTCGATTTCAAAAAGTTCTCAACAGTTTATTATTCTAAAACTAAAATTGAGCAAAAGCTATTCAATTTTGGAAGAAGTAAGAGAAGTCAACTCGTTCCTTATCAAGATAGAAAGTACTGAAATTGGAAATTGGTTGATAATAAAGTTCTTGAATTCAATTACAGGGCAAGAAGATAATGGAATAAGGAATTAAGTGACTCTTGAAAGAATCCGATGAAATTGAACAAAAATACTTATATTTATAAGGACCTTTTAATTAAAGACGATTAAGGGACGGTTGTATGTCGCTTTGTAAATGCTTTTTAAAAGTTACAAAGAGTAAGATGGTGGACTGGATCTGGCAAATGTCCATATCCGTCGTACAAGGTTTTTAGTAGCCTCCGTAAAAATTTTTGACGAGTAAGAATTATTTTTATGTTGGCATGGGAAAATCCCTAAAATGAAAGATAGAAAGTTTGGATGCGTGTACGGCCAAGCTAATGCTCGAACATGGCGTGCGCACACTCTACGCTTTGATTTTCTTCGAACTCTTTGACACGTGGACCGATTTCGATTATTTTTTTTTATTTTAAAAGGGGGTACCTTAGGGGTGGTCCTATGTTGGCTTGGTCAAGTTCTAATGATATGATCAGCGACAAAACGACGTAATCTCCAATTCTTATGAGCAAATGATCGAAATTATAATAAATTTAAATCTTTTATAAAAAAAAATCTTAAAACATCTCATTTAAAACCCGCAAACGTTTTCTGCGAAAATGTCTATATTTATGGAATTGAATTTTATTATCATTTTCTCGATTCATTCGCCCGACGTTTCCTCTTACTAGATGCATGCAAGGTATTACATATCAAGTCACTATTAATAACATCACTCAAAGAGAAAATAAAAATCATTTTTATAAAAAAATAAATCCGACTTCAAGATATTAAATGCAACAAATAAAATAATAAGAACTCAAAAATCAAATAAAATTCACTAAAAGGCATAAAACTATGATATAATTTAGTCGCAACTAAACGACGAAATATTAACATGAAATCACATTTTGAAGTCGGTGACAAACAAACTATATATGCGAGCGTACCCAGCGAAACGGGCCAAAGTAAGATCCATCCGAGTGCGACTCATAAAGGAAATGTTTGTCACCGACTTCTAAAAAAGTGATTTCATGTTAATATTCCGTCGTTTAGTCGTAGCTAAATTGCAGCACTATTTTATACCTTTTAGTGCATTTTTATTTGATTTTTGAGTTCTTATTATTTTATTTTGTTGCATTTTAATTTTTTGTAGTCGGCTTTTAAGAGTATCATTTTATCAACAATTTTTTTTTAGATTTTCAAAATTTTTAAAATTATTCAATACCCGGTAATAATTAAAAAGGTTGAAATAAAAAAAGAAGACTATCTGCTTGTTTCTTGCAATTAAAGGTCTTCTTGGCTATCTCCTCCCTAGAGATAATCCTGTCTTCTGCGCAAGTGTCGAATAAAGTATTATAATAATTCTGAGCTAACAGCGAATTCAAAGTGTCCTCAGTTAAAGACTATGGAACCCACATTTTGAAGGAATCGTTAGAGCAGTTTTGAGAAACTGATTTTATATATATACAGGATCTTCCACAGAACACGTTCATTAAAAGTTTTAATGGAAGGAGTTGAGAGAAAATTTTTGAACTTTGACATATTTGTTTTGAATCTGCTCTTTTTTAAATAAATTATTAACAACTTTGACACTTTGCCGCAATCGCCGAAAAACTTTCATATATTTTATGGAACTCACATGTTTTTGCATCATCAGATTAAGTGTTAAAAAGTAAGATGATTTTAAAGATAAGAGTAAATAAATATTATATGTAATATTCATTTACTATGAGTTATGATTCTTGGTCACTTGTTTCACATTAAAATTAAAAATAAAAGATGTAAATTTTTTCTCATAGTAAATGAATATTACATATAATATTTATTTACTCTTATCTTTATTAAAGATGTTTCACCTTGCACCAACACCACAATCTCTACTACTAAGATGATTTTCGATATTTCACTTGATGTCTAAAATTTATAATTTCTCAGTTATTTTAGATAGCTGGCAAAATCTACCAATTTAGCTTTCATCTTTAACAATTAATAAAAATTAAACTATTGTTTGTAAATTAATTTGATCAATCAGAACTCTTAATTAGACATTAAAGAATCTTAATTAATCATAAAAATTCAAATTTTATATCCAGGATAACCATAATAATCGTTTATTTCTGAAAATCAAAAAGTTGTTAATACTCAATTTTTTTTCAAATGGAACATTGCATAAATTTTAGTATTTTTGAATTCTACATAAAAATCAATAGGAGTTTATTAAATATTCACTATACCTAAAAGGAATAGTTTTTCTAAATAAAAAATTTCACTCGTCTCTAGATCTTAATTATTTATTATGTGCTTATAATTTTAGTATTTTAGAATTCTACATAAAATCCAACAAAAGTTATTAAATATTCCCTATTCTTAAATGAATAGTTTTTAAATAAAAAATATTTTAATTTTCACTCGTCTAGATCTTATTTATTATGTACTAACAATTAAGATCTGGACGAGTGAACTAAAATATGTTTTATTTAAAAAAACTATTCATTTTAGTATAGGAATTTTTTAATAAACTTTTATTGAATTTTTATGTAGAATTCCAAAAATACTAAAATTTATGCAATGTTCCATTTGAAAAAAATTGAGTATTAACAACTTTTTGATTTTCAGAAATAAACGATTATTATGGTCATCCTGGATATAAAATTTGAATTTTTATGATTAAATAAAAATTCTTTAATGTCTACTTAAGAAGTTCTGATTGATCAAATTAATTCTACAAACAATAGTTTAATTATTATTAATTGTTAAAGATGAACGCTACGTGGTAGATTTTACAAACTAAAAATAACTCAGAAATTATAAATTTTAGACATCAAGTGCTACAAAATCATCTTAGTTTTAACACTTAATCTTATGATGAAAAAATATTTGGGGGTTCATAGAAATTAAAGCTAATAGCGATTGTGGCAAAGCAGAAAGTATCCAAAAGTTGTTAATAATTTATTTAAAAAGAGCAGATTCCAAAACATAAATATGTCAAATTTCAAAATTTTCCTCAACTCATTCCATTAAAACTTTTAATGAACGTGTTCTGTGGAGACACCCTGTATATATATATACAAGAATTGCTAATAATATAAGATAATCATCGAAAACAGTATTTAGAATTATTTGAAAATAAACGCATACTATTTTAATCAGCTTTTTATTAAAAAGCATCTACCATGGGATTTAATAAAACCTGCCAATTCCTGGTCCATTGTGAAAAAAACGGATTACATTCATCAATTCATTATAAAGTGTTTACTAATTACTTAAATTCATTTATTACAAATTCGTAAGCCCCAATCCATGTTACTTTTAATTGTTCAATTTAATATTTTTCTAATAATCCAGTTCTTTATAGATATAGATTTAATGAAATGGTTAAGTTGAAAAATAATATTTTATCTTTCCATGTTTTCTGATTTAAAGAAATCGATATTCTTTTGGTTGATGAGGATATACTTTCTCTCCCTTTCTCTAGAACAAAGCCCTTAAAGCCCCATTAACTGTCAAAACATTAAACCACAACGGCTGATAAACTCGAAAATGATTTGTCATTTGAGTAAATTGCTAAAACCGAAGTAAAAGCTCTGTTTTTACTTTTCTTTTCAGTTCCATTGCACAGCTTATGGGAAGAAGGGGGGGTGGGGGTCAACCGGATAATAATAACGAAAAAACAAACAGAGAGATAATAGATCCGTTTCTTATCTCAAAAGGATTTTTTTTACAAAAAATTGAAGTAATGATTTCAAATTTTAATACTCCTATTTCTCTTTAAGCTTCTTATAATTGAGTGGTTTTGATTTTATGGGGGAGGACTGCGATTTTTTATAAAGAATTGCAGTTTTTTCAAACAAATCATCCTCATTGCGGCACGGGTTGCCCATTGTCCAGTTAGGAGAGAACTTTGTTCAAATTGTAGCAAATTTAATCTGGTTTGGAAGTGTATAGAGTGGTCTTTGTCGATGGCATGGTCTTTCATGGTCGAAATGGAAAGAGTCGAGGGAGGTGAGTTTTTGGGATGTTCGGGAGTGATCCCGGGGCTGTTTTTTGATCCTCATAAAAAATCGAACTACTGGACGAATTTCCTATTTTTTTTTTAATCTACTTGAAACTTTGTCTTCTTTAATTTACTATAGGGCGTTTATGTACAAAATGTGGATCGTTTTCGAATTATAAGCGAAAACTGAAAAATTTCGAGGTTTTTTCGGCCACCAAAACTTGTCCCCACACTTTCGAGGTCGCAAACTTAGATTTGGCATACCCACACCATACCAAACGATCGTAAAAACAATTTTTCTCGCAATTAATAAAAATCGGTTCACAATTGGCGAAGATTTCCAGGTAACAAAGAGACAAAAATAAAAAAATCAGTCGAATTTATAACCTCCTCCTTTTTTGAAGTCGGTTAAAAAAACCACGAGAAAATTACATTTTTATTATCCTTTTTCTCCCAAAAAGATTTTTTTTTCGTTTCTAGTTGAATTTCGTTAAAATCTTAAACAGCTTTTTTACTTTAAAGTCACAAATTGTAGTATTCAATTAGGTTGAATTTTAGCACGTGACGGTTTTGCTAAAAATTACATGGGGTCTCGTTTATAGCCAAAAAGTGCGATTTATTCATTTAGTGCGTGCGGATGTATGGATGGAGGTTATCGTTTTTTTGGCCCACGGTTTTTTCCACACCGTTGCACCGAATGAAATGAAATTGAAAACCTATCATTATTTTAACAAAATGAAGCGCTGATTAGTTTTGGTACATATCGGCCCACAAACATTAGTACTTTATTTCAGTAAATTTTTAGTTTTTTTTCAATATCTTGAAAAAATTCAACTCAATTTTGATGAAATTTAATATCCTAATTAAGTACCTTGGGGACCACAAAAGTACATCATGTAACTACAGAATGTATTCGACAGTAGTGTTTGACATTTGCTTCGAATCGCTAGCATTCATATGAATAATTTTATATGCAGGCACATGACATATTTGCTGATGAATCGTCACTTTATTAATATAGCTCTACGTTTGTATAACAGAACCTCTCTGTCACGTATGCTAACTTATATCACTAGCTTCGTCTATCAACATGGATAAAAAATGCAAGCCTTTGAATTTTGGAGGAAATTTGGTGAGACATACAAAATACGCCAATTTTCTACTAGCGCATGAGCCCGAAGTCGTCTGAGAAAAACCTATATAATGAAATCTCTAGGAAATTTTATCTACTTTCATTTTGAATAGGAGATATTTACGAAAAGTTTATGTTTCTTTTGCCTCCTGGATGCAATTTAGAAACGAGCTGTCAAACTAATTAACGATTCGACTACCGACTCCCTCGACGACTCATCGAAGAAGTGTTTCAACGTTGCTCTATTTTATAGATAATATCAAGACATGTGCTCTGATAGTTAAATCAGTAATTCCTCCGAAAGCATGTCTTGAGGGTATCACACGTTTTGCCGTCTCTCAACACTCTTTCGCGGTTAAATTGAAAAGTGCCGGACCATATCGCCAATACGTTTGTCTCCATGTCTTGAAGAAACTGAAATCTCTTCCAGCCTCTATCTTTCCCAACATTTATAATCCTCAAACCTTCAAAACCCGGGTGCACATACACCTACTCCTCCACCATTTCACTTGATCAACTTTACTTTCTTCGGTAATGCAAGGGTTTTTCGAGTCCATAGAGGCTGCATCTTTACTGGTGCGGCCCTTCTTGTATTCGATTGCATTAAAAAATAATAAATAAAGTTTCCGAGTTATAAGCAAAAAAACCCCAAAATATTTTGTACCTTTTTTTCCATTTTTTCAATGTTGCGATAATGAAATTTTCTCAACACCCCCAAAACATATAGGATAGAAGAAATCAAAACTACCCCAAAACTTTCCTGGGTAAAACACAATTTGACTGGACTAAACGAGTAGGCCTAAAGTTGTAATGTCAGTTAGCAAAATACAGGAAGACCTTTCCCTCAAGAAGCAGTTTTCAAGTAAGCCTACTGTTATTGCTATAAATAAGTGGGGGTTACTTTTCATGAGGTCGTGGTGATACGAAGTTAGCGAAACTAGGGGGGATGGGGACCCCTTCAATATTTTAAAAATGTTTCATTTTAAACTCAAAAATCTATTTTACAGTACATAAATTTTTTTAACAATAATTTATTCATTATTCTAAATGTCAATTCTTGGATTTTTCTTTTACAAAATATTAAACGAGAATAACAACTGTTTCTTGATGGCTACTTCCATAACGGATTTACACTATATTTTAATTGAGAAGTGATGGAAGGCAGCCCAAGGATAGTTAAAAATTATCTCGAATAAATTAGATTTATTGGACAGTCATTCTTTTCTCACTTAAAAACCAACGTATAAAAGTGGTCATTGAGGGAAAAATACAAGATACTTCCCTTTTCTCCTTTAACAGTGCTCGAAATTTCTCTTTTCCCAACATCATCATCATTGAGTACAGTCCTAAGACTGGTTTGATGCAACAATCCGTTCTCCACTCGACTCTGTCCTCCGCCAGCTGTTTAACCTCTCTAAAATGTCTGGCATCCCATATCCCCACTATTTGCTGGAAATATTCTAATCTGGGTCTTCCCCTTCCCCTTTTCTTTCCCACCTCCCCCTCCAAGATATCCCTAAGCAGTCCCCCATGTCTCAGTGTGTGCCCCATCATCTGACCTCTCTTCTCTTCTTCAGACTCTTCCACAAGGTTCTTCTTTCTCCGATTTTTCCAAGAACTTCTTCATTTGTAATTTTATCCATCCATTTGATATTCATCATTCTTCTGTAGCACCACATTTCGAAAGCCTCCAATCTCTTTCTCCGCTTTTCCAATTGTCCAGGTTTCACACCCGTACATGGCTATGCTCCATACATATGTCTTCAATAGCAACTTCCTGCTTGCTAAGCTGATTGAGGAGGAGCATAGCAGTTTTTGTTTTGAATTAAACCCCATTTTTGCTTGGGCAATTCTTGATTTAATTTCGTTTTGCTCCTCCCATCCCATGTTATTTTACTTCCTAGGTAGCGGAATTCCTTAACTCCTTCTAGGTTTTCTTGGTTAATTTTGATGCATTCCTGTCTCGTTTGTTCTTTTTTGTACATACTAGGACCTTGGTTTTATTCTTTGTTTATTTTCATTTTGATTTCTTCTATTAGGATTTGGTTAATTCCATTCAAGGCGTCCTCTAATTCTTTTTATTGCTTCCTAGAAGGGCAATTCCCAACAGAGTCATCAAAAGAATTTTTAAAGAAAGGATTTTTTTTCTTAGGCTGCGTTTCCTTCACTTCTCAATAATTAAAACTTCAACCAGTCGGTCTTTCAGAAGAGAAAATTTCTTCTAATATATTTACACTATACTTTGTAACAAGATGATTTCACAAAAAAAATTATCCAAAACGTGTATTTTACTTTATATCTGTTCTTGATTAAATTCCTTGTCCAGAATTGGGAGAATTTATCATTCTTGAAGTCAATTTCTGGCGTATTGTTCGTTTGAAGACTCTCTCCGAGGAAAAGCGGAGGAGGCGAGAAAGGAGGCCAAATTTCTCTATACTTATTTATCTAGTATGTGTTTCAACATTGCAAGGGGATTAAATTGAATAGCTTGAGTTAATTAATTTGATCTGAATCAATTACTCCAACCGTTAATAATACACCATTGAAAATTATATGATTATTTAGAAAAGATTTAAATGAACAAGAATGTAAAGTATTTAATTAATAAAGACATCTATAGAAAAAAATAAAAATAAAAACAATGTACTGTAGTAGCCCACTTAACGTGAAGGATGCGATTCAAATTTCAATAAAGTTTAAGGAAATAATAACATTAAATTGGGTAAGTCTGAAAATTTGAGATCGATGAAAAATAAATACATGTTATGACATTCATTTTTATATCACTTAGATTACATAAATAATAGTATGCATATGCACAATATGTGCATTGAAAATTAATTACAATTAGTCAAGCCAACTACAGAGCTGCGATAAATGAACGAGGAAGAGATAAAAGATAACAAAAATGAAATTCCAAATTCATATTGACATTAAGTATCAGCTTGATTCAGGATCGGTGGTTGAGAGAATAAGAGCTAAGGCTCTTATAAAGGCATCGCAGCGCATATGCGAAGATCCCGTTCGAATCCCGACTTTTCCTTCCTTTTGTCTATAATATAAAAATCTTTTTTCGTCCCCTAATTTAAATTAATTACAATTTTTTACAGGAAAATATTTAAAATTTGAATGATGCTAAATGAGCTATTATTGTATATCAAGAAATTAAAGGACAAATGAAAGCTATTTCAAGACATGGTATGATTCCAGGCTAGACCGCCGTCCCAGTTATGCATAATAATTAGATACTATATCAATGTTTCAGAGGAAAAGAAACAGTAAGTGTTAAATTAAATCATCAATTGCGACGTTTCGCTGTTTTATTACAGCTTCCTCAGGCTTTTGAACATTTTTTTCTAAACACTTTGTCAGTTCATTTTAAATTGAAAGTTTTTGCCGAGAGTAGCAGAATTTTTATATATTGAAGGAGACAATAATATAAAATTTTCGTTGAATTATAAATTTTATTTATTTATAACGAAACTATAGTCTCGTTATAAATAAATAAAATTTATAATTCCAGCAGAAGACACACTCTTTATTGTCTCCTTCAGTTCATTTTAGCTTTGCCATTGTTGAGGGCTCGTTACTTTTGACTACAAGCTAGCCAAAACAGAGCTTTTCCCAGTATTTATTTTGTAGACGTCAGCGAAGCTCGAAGTAGTGGTGGCACTACCGTAGGCGCTGTGGTCTGCTGATAGAAAAGGTTCGTTCCAGGATAATAAACTTCAATAAAAGTATAGATTACTTTATAAATATGAGAGTTTATTGCAACAGAAGTTAATATAGTCGAGTACAGTTGAGTTTAACAAATAGTGATCAAAATTAGTAAGTTTACATTGATGGATACATCGAATTGAGATAATGTGATGTTATATTCGAGTTCCGGGCGAGAGTGACCTCCAGCTCCGTTCAATGCCTTTTATACTAGACATCGTTTATGTATGTGTGTTAAATACGTGTTAAAATAATGGCAGTTTATCTGCATATGTAATTATAATGGTTGAAAAACTATTCTACTCCCCTTTTCCAAAACAAAAACAATATATCTCTTTAAATCGAGGGCATATGTCATTTTTGGGATCTTAGTCTATTTCTTAAACGAATTTCTCACGATTCTTCCTTGGTAAAACATCTGGTAATTTGAAATTCGAAATCATGTCCGTCCTCTTAAACGCCCTAATTTATGGGTTGATGGTCGTTCATTTAGCGGATCATTAAATTATATCTATTCAGCGAAATAACCTTTGTCTTTCACCCTTGTCTCCTCTTGACCATTCTTAAAGACTTAAAGACCCCTCGCTTTGCGTAACAAAAGCATTGATTTCCTGAAACAAACATATGCCTGCCATATGTAAGATGAAATGATATTCCACTTTCAAATCTCCCATGAATTGTTCAGCTCACCTCGTGACAAACCTCCCCCTTAAAAAAAGAAAATGACATGCTAAAAGGATTTCAATTTTATTTTTACCTTACTGGTGTACTATTTCTTTGTGACATTAAATAGGGCATATTTACTGTCGCAAAGCTTGTTCACATTTGACTTTATTAAATAACGAATTGCTCTGGCTCTACTATCTAATTAACAAAAAAATTATCATCTTATATCCTAACATGCAAACAAACATACGCTAAGACTTAAACTGTTAACATTGTTCATCTGGTTTGAGTTTCTTTGGGAAGTTTTTACTTTCCTTATATTTACTGATGGTTTTGTCTCCAGTCCCTTGTCTTTATTTTGCTCAATATCGCCCATTTCTATCTTACTTTCTTTTTACTTCCTTTGAATTTCTCTTAAACATGATAAATTTACCTTTTGATTCCTCCATTTATATAAAACAAATAATATTAACATAGCAAAAAGGATAGTAGTTACACTTAAGGAACTGATTGACACACTTTTATATTTTAAACTCGTTTTGAGATTTTAACTTCTCCTTAAAATCTTCTAAATCCTCACTTAACTCACTTAAACTGTTGGGATTCACTTCACTGTGGGTTATCTGGTGAATGCACTACCTTTAAGGTATTCCTCTTCAGGTTCCACAAAACTTCCCCTATCATCAATTAATTCGACTAGGTTGAGTTCAGGCAGTATTTTTTCCATCCTTGCTGGTTTAAAATTTCTTTCTGCTTTTAAAGTTCTTCCCTGAACTCTTAACTCGCAACCTTTTTCTAGTCTTAATCTCCCCTACTCCTTTTAATTCCAAGTTCTTTACTTGATTCAACTCACACATTGTTTGCTCTGGCTGTCGTAGGTGAAACAAAAATCCATTGGTTCGGTTCGACTAATTTTTGAATGTAAATATTCTCCAAATTTATAACGTTCATTTCCTTTGCAAACAATCTTCGTCTCCTCGTCTTGAGGATGCAAAAGCATTAACACACTACATGTTTTGAAGTTTTGTACTGCCCTAAATTCTTGCTCTTTCTTGCATACTTTCAAATTTCCCCTGACGCTCTTACATTTTTCCCATTCCCAATTATCTAAAGTTAAAAATTCTATTCCTTTTCATTCACTATTAGATATGGTTCACTTTTTTCTTTATATATATGTAATGTGCATTTGCCAACTTAGCTGGTACTGGATAGATTTTGTATGTTTTGAATTCTTCTGGCTCTACAATTGGAATCTTACTAATTACCATTAATTTGTCGCCTGATAGATATGCTGATATGCTAGTTAGTTCATTTAAAGCGTAAGTATTACGAGTTATTAGATCCACTGGAAATCTATAATTCTCAAGCATGGCAGCGCGAGTAACGCTTCCTTCATTAACCTTTCTGGAGATATTACTCCCGCACAACTGTAAGTCCCCTACTAATTCCATTGATACAAGTTATTAATTCGTCTAGTTCGGCCTGACATTCTTGAATAATTATACTTAAAATAGCTAAATGTTCATTGAGATCTTCTCTAACTTCGTTTATTACTCGCTCAACCTCCGTTCGATTTATCATTTGATTAATTTTTTATCCTAATTTCATCCCCAGCTCTTTAAAATTTTTTCATTTGTCCTAATTTCCTCCAGACTCCTGATCCATATTTAATAATTTCGCATTCACTAGCCGTATTCTCCTTTTTGCTAAATCAACTAATTTTTCCTGATTATCCTCATCTGCTTTATTTGAGTGTCATAATATTCTGCATCTTCCGCATCCATAGTTCCAAATAGTGCCTTTGCAGTCGTCCCTACGAAATTTATTAGTCCTCTTTACTCCTAACCTTTTCCTCTGGTAGGATTTGTTTTATCATATATTCCTTTTCTTCTATCATATCAGTTAATGTTCCTGTTACCTTTTATTTCTTTGCATTGAATTCTTCGGTTTGATAGATTCTCGGCTGTAAAGCATAGTCCCTGTGTTATATTTGTGTACCCTTTTATTTTCTCTATTTTTCTATTCAATACACCTAGATCCAGTTGCGCTACCATATTCCATTCGTCGGCATAAAAACTTGCCCTTCCTAAGCCTTCAAAGTATATTCCTGGCTCCTGCCTGAAATTTTGGACTTTTATCCCTTGTGACCGAATTTCTAGCATCTTGACAAGTGCATCAAAACTGTGAATATTCCCCCAGCCATTTCTGCAACAAAAGATTAAATATTACTCTTCGTTATTCCCCTGCCATTTAGGAATACATTTTTCCCCATGCCTATCTTGTCTCAATGTTTGAATATAATCTCCTTCTAATCTTTCTATCTCAAAAGGTGTCTTGACATCCAATTTTATTTCCATTCTTAGCTCTATAATTTCTGAAACCCTTTTTTTTTATAAACTCCCACACCTCTTGAGATGCCCCTTTGTCTGTTTCTATGATCATCTCCGTTAAATGATTGAAACTGGCTATTTCCTCGATTACCTTTCCCCAATTTATTCTTTTTAATTTTGGAATTTATCTTTAAATATTCCAAATTGGGACATTGTCTCCTAATCAGCTTCAAGATTGATTCCGTGTTTTGAACTTCACAGATGGCTATCCTTAATCTAGTTGTCTCGGCGCTGCCTAGAGTGATAATGCCTTCTTTTACGATTGTTTTATTTATATCTAATTCGCTCACATAGAGCATTCTCGGAAAGTAATTGTTGTTTCTGTTCTTGGTGATAGAATTACTGAATAGAACTCTATTAAATGCCCCGCGAGTTTCTCCTGACTGGCAGATTGCCCTGATTTGGTCTGGTATAGACCAACTTATGATCGGCCGTAAATACTCTGGAGTGCTTACTGGATAGTATCGGTACCCCATCTGGAAAATACATTTTTCTCTTTTAATACTCTCTTATCAAAAATGTCCTATTTAAACAATTTACATAGGCTTTTACTCTGTTTTTATGCACCCTTATTAATTTATTCCTTCTCGCTTTATCGTTATATTTGTATCTGAATTTGTTGCTTGCACTTCGTACGGTCCTAACCATTGTTCACTTATTTTTTTCGATCTTCCCTGCCTGGATCGCTTCTGCTTTAAAAGTACTTTTTGACCCACTTTGAATTCTTTTCCTTTGTATTTTTATCGTATATTTTTTTTGATTTAACTTTAGTCTTCCATGTTCTCTTTCGCTATTTGGTTTGTTTGACCTAATCTTTCCCTTAAGCTCTTGTAAATATGATTCATATCCATCCGAATAGCTTATTTCCCTTAATGACGATGGGTAATTTGTTTTCCTTCCATACATTAATTCATATGGTGAAAAATTTGTAGCTGAATGTATTGAGTTAGGAGTAAAAGGGGACTAATAAATTTCGTAGGGACGACTGCAAAGGCACTATTTGGAACTATGGATGCGGAAGATGCAGAATATTATGACACTCAAATAAAGCAGATAAGGGATAATCAGGAAAATTGGTTGATTTAGCAAAAAGGAGAATACGGCTAGTGAATGCGAAATTATTAAATATGGATCAGGGTCTGGAGGAAATTAGACAAATGAAAAAATTTTAAAAAAGAGCTGGGGATGAAATTAGATAAAAATTAATCAAATGATAAATCGAACGGAGGTTGAGCGAGTAATAAACGAAGCTAGAGAAGATCTCAATGAACATTTAGCTATTTTAAGTATAATTATTCAAGAATGTCAGGCCGAACTAGACGAATTAATAACTTGTATCAATGGAATTAGTAGGGGACACAGTTGTGCGGGAGTAATATCTCCAGAAAGGTTAATGAAGGAAGCGTTACTCGCGCTGCCATACTTAGGGAATTATAGATTTCCAGTGGATCTAATAACTCGTAATACTTACGCTTTAAATGAACTAACTAGCATATCAGCATATCTATCAGGCGACAAATTAATGGTAATTAGTAAGATTCCAATTGTAGAGCCAGAAGAATTCAAAACATACAAAATCTATCCAGTACCAGCTAAGTTGGCAAATGCACATTACATATATATAAGAAAAGTGAACCATATCTAATAGTGAATGAAAAGGGAATAGAATTTTTAACTTTAGATAATTGGGAATGGGAAAATGTAAGAGCGTCAGGGGAAATTTGAAAGTATGCAAGAAAGAGCAAGAATTTAGGACAGTACAAAACTTCAAAACATGTAGTGTGTTAATGCTTTGCATCCTCAAGACGAGGAGACGAAGATTGTTTGCAAAAGGGAAATGAACGTTATAAATTTGGAGAATATTTACATTCAAAAATTAGTCGAACTGAACTAATGGATTTTTGTTTCACCTACGACAGCCAGAGCAAACTTAATGTGTGAGTTGAATTCAAGTAAGGAGCTTGGAATTAAAAGGAGTAGGGAGATTAAGACTAGAAAAGGTTGCGAGTTAAGAGTTCAGGAAGAACTTTAAAAGCAGAAAGAAATTTTAAACCAGCAAGGATGGAAAATACTGCCTGAACTCAACCTAGTCGAATTAATTGATGATAGGGGAAGTTTTGTGGAACCTGAAGAGGAATACCTTAAAGGTAGTGCATTCACCAAGATAACCCACAGGTGAAGTGAATCCCAACAGTTTAAGTGAGTTATGAGGATTTAGAAGATTTTAAGGAGAAGTTAAAATCTCAAAACGAGTTTAAAATATATAAAAGTGTGTCAATCAGTTCCTTAAGTGTAACTACTATCCTTTTTGCTATGTTAATATTATTTGTTTTATATAAATGGAGGAATCCAAAGGTAAATTTATCATGTTTTAAGAGAAATTCAAAGGAAGTAAAAGAAAGTAAGATAGAAATGGGCGATATTGAGCAAAATAAAGACAAGGGACTGGAGACAAAACCATCAGTAAATATAAGGAAAGTAAAACTCCTCAAGAAACTCAAACCAGATGAACAATGTTAACAGTTTAAGTCTTAGCGTATGTTTGTTTGCATGTTAGGATATAAGATGATAATTTTTTTTTCTTTAAATCAATGTTAGCGTCGAATTCCGCTAAAGTAATTATCTCTCCTCCTAGCCTTTTAAATTTATTTTTCTTTGATTTATCTTTGTATTTGGTTTCAAACATTTTTGTTTTAATACACATACTTCGCGCCCGTGTCCAGTAAACACTTCACCTTCCCTTTGTTTCCAAAATCTCTAATTCTATTACTTGTTTAATGTCCTCTGAGTTTGGATCTGAGCCTTCTCCTATTGTAGCATTGTCGGATGGCTCTAATCCTACAACGCTTGATCAAGCTTAAATCCTTTTCTCCACTATTTTCTGAACCGTTTGCCCTTCCTACTCTTCTCTCATTATTTTCCTCCGCTAGGTAATTCCCATTTGTTCGTTGGCTTCTCTCTAAGCTCCCTCATCTCTCTGGATTCCCTATATTTTCCTTCCGCTGACTGATAATTACTTCTACTCTGACTATTTATTCTTTTCCTACAATTCTAGCTAGGTGCCCCTGGTAATTGCAAAATTGCAAACTATCGGTCTCTGCCTCTGTGCGATCCCTCGTATTCCACCCTCTGGTTGGTTTCCAATACCTACATGCACTTTCCTCGTGGTTTGTTCCACCACACTTCCCACACTTCCTAAATTGATTTGTTCTAGGTCTTGCCCCTTGGTTATTAAATTTGTTATCATATCCGTTCCTCGGCTCTCGTTTGATCGTTCCCTATTATCCTAACCTGCTCCTTCCTCCATCGCTTCTCTAATCATTACTTCTAAGTTGGATATGTTTCTAGATTTTATTATCACTCTTAACTTTTCTCTCAACCCTTCCCTATAAATCTCCAAGGCTCGTTTTCTAATATATTCTTGAAGAGTAGCTCTGCTGCCTTCTCCATTACATCCCTCAGGTCGACTCGATTAATGTCATCTGTAACTTTCCAATCTATTTCCAAAACTTTGCGCTGATTCTGTTGCGCCCTCTTGCACTGCAAAAATTCCGCTTGAATTGAAAAGTTGATTTCTTTTCCGCATATAATTTTTTCAAATAAATTTTTAATTCTTTCGAAAGTCCGAAAATGTTTAAATTGAACTGCTTGCAGTGCCTTTCCCCTTAGTTTAATTTTTAATACCGCATCTAATAGTGACTCTCTCCGGTGCGGCCCTATGTTGGCAAAAGCATACTCGCATGTACTTAGGAATTCCCTAAGCTCCCCTTTGTG
Organism: Forficula auricularia; assembly: GCA_024734495.1. Classification (NCBI taxonomy): domain Eukaryota; kingdom Metazoa; phylum Arthropoda; class Insecta; order Dermaptera; family Forficulidae; genus Forficula; species Forficula auricularia. The sequence goes on from JALMQS010000150.1 coordinate 4,460,964, forward strand.
AACCTCCTCCGAAATTAACTATAATATTGCGCGTGCTTCTTTAAGCGTTAAATATTCATCTAAATTAGTCTGACTCCGGATTGTTCTGTTTCATTTAGTGTATTTGTTGCTACATTTCTGCTCTCTATGGTATCCTCTTGTGTTTCCTCGTTTTGACCACCCCTTACGGTGTTAATGAAATCTTCTTCGTTTCCCATTGTAGAATATTTTGTATTCTCACTGTTTGTCTTGCTCTACTGTCCTCTGTCTGCGAAGAAAGGCGCCGGTTTCCGCGAAAACGAATTGAACCTGCTGCGTCCTTCCTCCTAAAGCAGAACTCGTGTTGACGACTCCTGGTTCCTGAATCTCCACTGTTGCCACCAATAAATGTTGAGGGCTCGTTGGCTTTGACTACAAGCTAGCCAAAACAGAGCTTTTCCCAGTATTTATTTTGTAGACGTCAGCGAAGCTCGAAGTAGTGGTGGCACTACCGTAGGCGCTGTGGTCTGCTGATAGAAAAAGGTTCGGGTTCCAGGATAATAAACTTCAATAAAAAGTATAGATTACTTTATAAATATGAGAGTTTATTGCAACAGAAGTTAATATAGTCGAGTACAGTTGAGTTTAACAAATAGTGATCAAAATTAGTAAGTTTACATTGATGGATACATCGAATTGAGATAATGTGATGTTATATTCGAGTTCCGGGCGAGAGTGACCTCCAGCTCCGTCTAATGCCTTTTATACTAGACATCGTTTATGTATGTGTGTTAACATGTGTTAAAATAATGGCAGTTTATCTGCATATGTAATTATAATGGTTGAAAACTATTCTACCCCTTTCCAAAACAAAAAACAATATATCTCTTTAACCGAGTGGCATATGTCATTTTGATCTTAGTCTATTTCTTAAACGAATTTCTCACGATTCTTCCTTGGTAAAACATCTGGTAATTTGAAATTCGAAATCATGTCCGTCCCCAAACGCCCTAATTTATGGGTTGATGGTCGTTCATTTAGCGATCATTAAATTATATCTATTCAGCGAAATAACCTTTTTGTCTTTCACCTTGTCTCCTTGACCATTCTTAAAGACTCTTAAAGACTCTCGCTTTGCGTAACAAAAGCATTGATTTCTGAAACAAACATATGCCTGCCATATGTAAGATGAAATGATATTCCAATTTCAAATCTCCCATGAATTGTTCAGCTCACTTTCGTGACACCATTCATTTATATTTACATATAAAGATTTAAAGAGGGTGCAGTGAGTTTGTAAAGTTACTGTCGATTCCTTTCTAAATAAATATTGGTGGTGTTGTGAACAAAGTGTATTCAAATCTTTTATATAATAACTGAATGAGAAAAGCTAACAAGTTGACAAAGTGTTTAGAAAAAAATATATTAAGGCCCTGAGGAAGCTGTAGGTAATAAAACAGCGAAAAGTCTCAATTTATGATTTAATATAACACTTATAAAACCTCAATAACTCGAAAAATTATTGTTTCTATATTTTTAATTGCTGAGACTAGAGAGTTCAAAACCTAATTAATTTTCCAAATTTGAATTTCAATTAATTAATTTTTTATTGAAATTATTGTCCAGAAAGTAAATGTTTGTAAGACTCAACTTCGCAGATATTTATACAAGTCCAACATCCCGCACCGTTTCTTTTGTTTTTCCTTTAAAAAATAAATTTACCATCCTCCATGTGTTTCCAAGTTTTAAAAGATGTTCCAGTAATCGGAAAAATTGCATTTGTATTTAATGTAATATTTTATTGCTATTACAATTTTGTTTGTCAATTTTCTTTCTTCGTATGAGTAGTGATTGAACATCTGCGCTCGTTGATTCAATTTCCACCCCTATTTATATACATTTTTCTGGGCAAATTGAATTATTATTCATCAATATTCAATTAGATCTAGAAATAATTGTTACCATGTAACAAAGAGGATATATACAATACCTATATATACGAGCATGTAATGGCAGAAACGTGAAATCTTTTTCAAAGCTCGGTACACCATGTAATATATAACAATTTTTAGAAAGTAGAAATTTGGCATAGAAGTTTAGTAAAATTAAATCCTACTAAGATAAATTTCGTCTCATAAATTAAAATCATTTAAGAACTCTCAATGCAAGATTTGATTATTTTTCGATTTTTAGCTTATTAAGACATTTATTTTAATCTTTTGGCAACGCAAATAAAAATATACCAAAAATAATAATACCTTAATTAATTACAAGATATTTACTTTTGAATTATATACAAATTAGGGAGTGGACATCTAAATGTTATATAGACATTTAATCACAGTTTTTTGATCTTCAATCAATAGTTGTTTAATGTTATTCTTGTAGATTTTTTGCTACTAAATCCGAAAATAAATTTATTTTTTCCGTAACAGATCACATTTTTTCATAACTAGAGAATTAACCCTAGAACGCATAAGCCGGGTCTCGCGACTTTGTATTTTTGTGAAAAGCTTGTGCTTTCTAGGTTAATAATGTTAAGGGATAATAAGTAGGCTCAGCCTCTAATCGCCTTTTAAAATAGTTTTTATGTAAATTTTAATTTCATTAAGTATCGTTAATAATTGATGTACGCATCAGTGCTGATTTGAAAAATATATTATTATTCGCGAGATTATGTTGGAGTCTGCGGAGTATTAAGTCTGGTCCAGATTCTACACACTCCGCAGACTCCAATAGCGTAATCCGCAGTAGTCTCGCGAGATAATAATATATTTTTTCAAATCAGCGCGTCAAAATAATTCTCGTTGACGCATCAATTATTCTTTGATATATTAATGAGGAAAATTTCAAAATTTATTTAATATCATTATTTCAAATTAGAATAAATAAGTTCAAATATTATTTTCACTCAATATTTGACAAAATTCCCTGCATTAGATTCGCGATTGAATCAAATGTAGAAACCTTCAGTTAATTAATGGCAGGCATCTAACATATATGCTAATAGATCTAGCGCTTTTGACTGGAAGATCGAATATAATATCTGAGATTTCAAATTCACTTGGTGATCCATCCGAATGTCTAGCGGGCTATACGCGAAATGACGTTGGATTGTGATCAAGTGGATCACATCTTTTTCTCTCTTGGTCCAGACTTAATACTAAGTAGACTCCAATAGCGTAATCCGCAGTAGTGTCGCGAGATAAAAATATCTTTTTTCAAATCAGCGCGGTCAAAATAATCGTTGACGCATCAATTATTTTTTTTGATATATTAATGAGGAAAATTAAAATTTATTTAATATCATTATTTCAAGTTAGAAATATATAAGTTCAAATATTATTTTCAATTAATATTTGACAAAATTCTCTTACATTAGATTCGCGATTGAATCAAATGTAGAAACCTTCAGTTACTTTATGGTTTAATTTATATTTTTTTTTAATATCTAAACGCAATAAAGAATAAAATATGAAAATACCAAATTCTTAGTTTTTAAATAAATCGCGATATTTACAGAGTGAGAAAACATTGAAAATTTCAATCTCTACCAAAAATTGTGATAGATTATAAATTTTTACATACCAACATCATGGTGTAGAAATCAAACATTATTCAATAATATCCAAAACTTTTCAAAAGTTAAATTTCACAGACTTATGTATTTTTCTAACTATTAATATAGTGGTATAGTATAGTAGTGTAGTTAATAATAGTGGCAATTAAATGGATATTCGTTTTCAATAAACGATATAAAAGTTAAAAAATTTACCTGTTTTTCAGAAAGTAGTTTAGAAGACTGCCGGCAAAATTATTTTCAAAAGGGGTCCTGTATTTGGAAAATTTTGGAACCACTGCTTTTGATAATTAAGGTTTTATTTATTTGTTTATTTATTAATAAGTAGATAATGATTCTATATGTATCACAATTTGGTGATAGCTGCAGCCCTAGTTAAAAAAATCCCTGGAGGCAGACCGTAGGAAGAGGTAGATTTCGAAGGGTTCTACCCCTTAGACTGCTCCTATCAAAACTTTTCAGACACAAGTTGTAGAGGTTAATTGATAGAATATTAGCCATTTGCAACCAAACTGGTATCATTTATATTAACGTTGTTATGAATTTTTTAATATTTCAAGCCCCACCATTTCCAATTTCTGTCACCAAAACTAATCAGTTCTTGTTTATATCATGAATAAATAAATTTTCTGCAATATTTTATTACCGGTTGAACTTGTGGCCTGCAGCGCACCCACAAAATTGCGATAGATACCCCCCACATACCTACACACATATATATATATAATATTTTGAATAGAGGGTGGTTTTAGTCTAGAGGCCATGATCGGAAAAACTGTGATGAAATTTTCCGAAGTCGCACCATGAGAGGAGCTCAATAGGTATATTGCTTCGAAATCTACTCTAAAACAACAGATTTTTTATATATTTATTTATTCAAAAACAAAATCAATGCAATTGATGTGGATGGTGCAAGTCCACGGTGGTTGTAAAATAAAGACTCATAATGGTTTTATTATTTTACATTTATTCAGCTAAACCGACGTTCTGAGATTCTCTCCTTCTTCAGGGTAACAAGTAATTATGATTTGAACTACTTTCATTGAATTTTTGTTACTCCTGAAGAAGGAGAGAATAAATCTCCGAAACGTCGGTTTGACGAATAAATGTAAAATAATAAAACCATTATAGTCTTATTTTTTACAACCACCGTGGACTGCCTTCATCAACAACCAATTGCATATTTATACCAGTCCGTCTCCTAAAGAAAACGCTATCAACAAAACCTAATTATTATTTACATTAAAAAAGTTTATGAATTAAGCGCAACCGCTGTTGAATCTTTTTTGAGCAAAAGACCGTTCGTAAAACGATGCATGTCACCCAAAATATCATAGCTTGTCACCATTGACACGCGTGTCATAGGTTCGCCATCACTGATATGGAATGTGAACTTTAAGGGCACGAAAGAGTTGGTATCGGTAGAGTTAAGAAGGGGTGGGTGGTTCCGTCAAACCAGTATTAGGTCTTTTTCGATGATATTGATAATTGTGATAAAGTAAAAGTTCTTTAAAAATAATATATTGCCATTTGTTCAAATTAAAGATAAACTTTTAAAAAGACCGATGACTCTCGAGCTATTGCCCCTGATGCTTCCTGGATTTGCCTCTTGAATAAATATTAATTTATTTGAGAAAGTTGTTTATCTATTTTCCTTCCGAAACATAATTATTCTGTCAGGCTTAATATAAATTTATGACAATTAAAAACAACCAAGAATGGATTAATGAGGTAGGACAACCGTCTCCTTACACCAAATTTCTTTAAGATTTGATTGACAGACGAGGAGTGTTATATTTTTTTTGAGATAACCAAATAAATAAATAAATAAATAAATATTTTTTACGGAAACAAATGTCATGATTTGATCAGTAAATAGAGTTTTGCATAAAAATTTAAATTTAAATTGGTGGATTGGGAGTTTTTGAATAGCTGTAGCTAATGAAAATTTAGTCCAAAAAGAGAAATCAATAAGGTTCTCGTCTGCTTGATACAAATAAACATATATAAATATATATATATATATATATATATAATTTATTAATTTGTGACTATAATTTCGAAGGTTTACCAATTACTCATTTGGATAGAGAAAATTCGTTTTGTGTTATAGCAAGCTAGCCATATAAAATATCGTAGTTGAGCCTATGAGAAGTAACAGATAAAATATTTATAATTAAAAAGACTGTTGTTGAAGGTTAAACTTTCGAAATTAAGTTCTCAAATGAATAAATTATACATATGTAAGTTTGAAACACCCGCAAATGAAGACGAGTGACTAGTGGAGAGGAAGACACGGACAAGCGAGCGCCATAATAGATTGAAACGTCAAGCAATAGAGACTGTTTAAAACGCTCAAGTCAAATACAATTGTTAATACACAATTTAATTATTATACATTATATAAAATCACTTATAGATAAATATCATTGTTAAAATCAGTAGAGGACTCCTGAAATTTCGAGTTTCACATTTCAGGCAATTAATATAAAACTTTTTGTAAATAACTGTATATATTAATAAATAGTTCACATTTCAGTGGAACACGATTTTTATCTACCTCGCACCCATCCCACTTATACATATAAATAGGTATTTATTTTTGGGATATATAGATTTGCATCAAGCAGAGGACTATCTCATTGATTTCTCTTTATGAATTAACAACTCTGATGCTTCCGGCTCTCTGAGCCAAGTTTAAACATTGGCTCAAATTTATATAGCTCAAACCGAAAGAATGAAGAAAAAACTTATTCATCTTCTTCCCAACGAAACTTCAATCTACTAAAGACCTCAGTTCTTCTTCCGACTTATTTTGACAGGACGTTTCAATTATCAAACACAAAGCTGGCAGAATATAAAACTGTCAATAGAGATGCTCATATTTCTTCTTGAATTTATATTGTTATCCATTTATTAAATTCCCCATCAATCAAGCTAGTAAAAGTAAATCAAAAGAATCCGGAACAACGTTTTATTTTTTTTTCCTTTTAATTATTATTAACGTTGATAACAAAACAATCAGCACTCGCTTGTTGTTAGTTCTTAATCCCAAGACGAAATACAAAAGCGAATGAAAAATTTTTGGCTTATTTATTTTGTATTGTTATGTTGGCCTTTGTCAAACGGGGTTTGATATTTTTTGTTAATGCGGTTTCTCTCACTATATCCTCTCCAGTAAACAGCTTAACAAGTTTACTTTTCATGCGAAATTCTTTATTATATATTTTAATGAGCAATATATATATATAGTTTTTCATCTTCTTGATTGTATATATTTTTAAAAATATCCAACACAAAAGTGGTTTTTACAGTAATTTAATGTTTAATGTTTTTTCTTTCAAAGACGTCCTTTATTAAGAGCGAATCAAAGATAAGATCGTTTTTATTTATGATAATAAAAAACACATATAAACATACATGAGACGTTCACAGCCAAAAAAGATCATTTGCACTTTGGAAATTTATTTCCAAACAATTGATTTTAGTGTCTCAACTCTGACTAATTATATTCATAATCCTGCTAACCTCCAAAAATTCCAGGTCTTTGGCCATAAATTCGGGGGCGGATTCATATATGGGCTTTTGGGCTGCAGCCCAGGGCCCCGTGGATATAAAGAGCCTAGAACCCACAATCTAAGCTAGAGTCTTAAGCACCTTCTTTGCAGAAATGTTTATGCTAATTTATGAAAAGAAACTTGTTGATGTTTTCCCAAATTTCTATACGTTCTTAAAGATTTTTTTAACGTTGCCAATCACTAGATGTGAAGCGGAACGCTCTTTCTTCAGGATGTCGTATAATAGAAAACAAATATAGGACAAGAACGTCCAACAATCGACTAAATTATTTATCAGTTCATTCCATAAATTGTGATTTAACAAAAGGACTTACATTGTGATGAGCAACAAAGGAATTTCCAGCGCAGGAATCCAGAAAGGTTGCTTTATAATTTATATAACAAAACCACACATAACCTGTTAATTTTTTTTACAATAAAATGTCTTACAGTTGCTGGCTTGTGTATCTAAGTCATAGTGTAAATAAATAAATTATTTTATTGTCCAAATTTCTTTCCTATACCGTATACATCATTTTAGAAAACAGTTTTTTGACAAATGGCAATTAGTTTGATTAATTAAGTAGGCTCCTCAAGTAGTGTTAGCCCAGGGTTGCACAAATTCACGGTCCCTGCATAAATTGTCTTTGATAATTAATAATTTTAATAATACAATCGACTTTTTATGTGCTTACATATAAGTAATAACGGAATACTAATACAATTAATGGGCGTAATGTTTTTAATTAATTATATTAATGACAATATTTTTGTATGGCTCCCCAATGTATGCGTTATCTATTTTCAAAGTCTGGAGAATTTCAAATTAAAGGCGAGATGTAGCTAAATTAATTAAAAAGCTTTTTTCATTAAACACTGTCTTTTTAGCGATAATCTTCATAATTAAATCATCAAGAATGAAAATTTGGAATTATGTGAAATAAATTCTTGACATTCCAAACTAACAGTACACTAAAAGTAATACTATTTTAATATAAATGTTTCTAATATTTATGCTCAACAAAAATTTTCTACAGTAATCTTAGAAATGATCCTAATTAGTTTTATATGCTGATTCTCATGGTGTTTTTCGATCTTTTAACCAGTTCAGGCTTTGAAATATTTTTGGCGAAAATACACCAAAATAACATTGATCTATTTTTGTGCGTTGCATATGATATGGGTCACAAATAATATTAATAAAATGCTCAAAATGGTGTTCTACTTTTGATTTTCAATTTTTCGTTTTTGTTTTTATTAGCCTACGCAAAACTCACTAGGCTAAAAATTCAACTTTCGTTTGTGAGTCTACAGACTTGTGAGATTCAGTATCTACTAAGATTTTGCCAATTATAAAAATAATGTTAATAATATTCAGTTAAATAGACAGACTTTGTTGCAACATTTATATGGGTGTGCCTACATTATGATTTCAAAATTTTTGCTTTAGTTGTGCTTATATTAATTTCAAATTTTCCCCGCCAACCCCCACACTTCACCCACCTCCAAGCCTCCACCCCTGCTTTGATTGCATATAGGTAGGTATACAGTGGCTTATAAGAATGAATTGATATTTTATACTTGAAAGTGAATAAAAAATTATTCTAATAAATAATATAGATATTAAAAATTCTATCTATGAAAAACTTTATATTAAATTTAATTTGTAAAATTTGAAAGCAGTGATGTAAGAAAATGAGTTTAAAATTTTTAATTTCCTGTTTACTTCGTCGCTACCACAGCTCTCTATTATTATTTAAAAAAAAAGTTTAATTAATTTATAAAATTCTCTAATTAAAACGTTGTTACGTTATAAACAAAAGGGGCGAAGTTAAGTTGAGTCTCGTTTTAATGAGGATCGACAGTATGTTTATTTTGTTTCGAGTAGTAAGGCGTTACCGCTTCCGATTAATACTCACAGTACCTATATGTTTTTAGAGCCTGCCAATATGCTTGATTCATTTCTCTTATTTTCCATTTAGGATAAAATATTAATTAGAGAAAAATTGAAACTTTTTCATGGCAATCCTTTCTCAAATATTGATGATTTATCAATTTTGTATTGTCAGCAATCGGTTTGATTGATTAACTTTTTTGTTTCCATTAACATTTAATATTACTCTACTTTTAATTATTTTATATTAATGTAGGTTTGTTATTTTAACATGGTAAGTGGAAGTCAAAGTATAAAGAGAGGATGGAAACGGGTTTTTAAGACCCTTGGTAAACCACATAACGTGGAATGAAATTTTAATCTCCAATGAATTTACTTGAGAATAATTGAAGTGTTTTGTTTATGATGATCTAGGAAATAAATAATAATAGTTCTTTTAGTTCGAGTCCAAAGATTCCTTTTGGAATTAGAAAAAAATGGAAAAGTTTTGTACCTAATCGTGTATCTTCTCTGCAAATTTTAATGATTTAACAATTTGGGTGAAATGTGTAGCTTAGGGCCGTGAAGTCAGATGAAAATGCACAAGCCGTCTGATACTTAAATTTTTACTTAAAGAACTTTTCACAGGTTCGGTTCTATCTAGATCTAGGTTTGAATAGAATCTAATCATTAGATGAACAGAGATTAAATTGATTAATACCCTAATGTATGTTAAATTTATCTTTATAAATTTCTGTTTATTAGATATAACTATTCGTAAATCAATTTTATTTTTTATTATTTTATTTGTAACTGATTAATTATTATATTTTCAAACAAATTCAATACTCAACTCGTTCCCCAAGAGCTGACCCCCGTCTTTAAAGCCTTCATGTCAGCACTTTTTAAACTTTTTCATTCGCGACCCCATTTTGACTGAGAAATTTTTTGCGACGCCAGATTGTATAGTTATATGAAATAAACAAATATTTTTAGTAGTAATTCATTAAGAAATTTATTTTAAAGCAAATTTTTGTGAAACATACCTATTATACGTTTGCCAAAAAAAGTAATGAGATCTAATGTGGCGCCAAGCTAACATTACCAATTTAGTAATTTAGTAAAGTAAATCCAATTAAAATGCATAAGCTTATCATTTTACATGTCTATTTAAATTAATTGATTTTACATTTTCAGTTGAAATTATTATCCTGAAACTTGGCATTTACGCATTGTAATGTACAATTTAATTGCTAAATATATCAGGATCCTATGGGAAGAATCGCAGGGCTAAATGGAGGATGTGACGGAGGTCATAAAACAATAATAATAGTAACATGATGCGTAGATGCCAAATTTCTTAGGAAAATTTTTTAACTAAAAATGAAATCAATAATATAGATGGGCATCTAAAATGAAAAACATGCGTTTAATTGCAGTTACTATATTCTCTACCCATTTACTAAATTTTAGATATTTAACTTAGGGGCACATTAGATCTCATTACTTTTTTTGGCAAACACCAATTTTTATTCGAACTTGGACATTTTACTTTTCACATTTATATTCTATAGAATATAATGGGAAAGTAATATTTGATTTTACACAAGTATTTTTGCTGGGATTATATTATAACTATATTATTATAACTGTATAACGAGTGTTATTAATAACTAAAAATGTTGTTTCGCAATTTTAATTTTTTGTAATTTTGTTACTAAGCTGATGTTAATTTGAATTAATTTTTATAATCTGATTCTACACTTAGGTACCAGAATCCAATTTTAAAACAAACTCATTTGATCATTTATTTCAGTCCTTACTCGGAAAAGGTCACATATATATATATATATATATATATATATATATATATATATATATATATATATGACCTTTTCCGAGAAATGGGACCTAGTGTGTCAAAAAATGGGTTTGGACTTAAGAGTGGATTCTGGTACCTAAAAGGGTGTAGAATCAGATTATAAAAATTAATTCAAATTAACATCAGCTTAGTAACAAAATTACAAAAGAACCAAAATTGCGAAACAACTTTTGAGATATTGATAACACTCGTTATACAGTTGGCACAAGACTGAAGCGTCACTTTATTCTTTTCCTTTCTTATAGTTATTTTTACAAAAATACGTCACCACATAGGCATGACGTCACCAAAGTCGGCACCCAATCATAACTAACCATACCAAATCGCATCTCCCAACTGAAGGTGTGTTCAAATTGATAATGCGTTATGAAACTTTAAATGCGTTTTTCTCAAAACTTCATTTTCACACTCTAGCTCCCTTTTCTCGGAGAAGGTCACATAGGTTTATTTGTATCAAGCAGATGACAACCTCATTGATTTCTCCTTATGTATTTTTTCAATAAGCTGATATTTTACTTGCCCCCATTAATCAATTTTGATGAGGCCCATGATTGTAATTTAAACTATATTATCCTTAAATGAATTTAACTTTAAAGGACATCATGGATATTAGAGAAATATTTTTACATTGCATATCAGAGAGGTTCGTCCCCTTAGGAATCGAACCCAAGCGCTAACTAAGCTTGCCTGGCCAGTAGCCAAACCCTTAAGACAAATCTCTCTCTGACATAGTAATATAATAATTATGACCTAGTTTAATAAATGTTATTTTGTTCACAGAATTTCGGACAGCAATATGGTGTTTTTCATCAAGAAATCTGTATGGCCACACTACCACTACCTTCTCCCTTGGGATTACAAGACTGGCGAGTACGGCAGCTACGATTCCGGCTCTTCCAATGCCATGATTCGTGTTTTAGCTGCTTTACATTTGATTACCGACCTGAGAACCATCAGTACAGAGCAAGTCCGGTTATGTCTATCGCAAAGTGTTGAGCAAGGGAAGCCGGTGTTGGACCTACTCCACGCTGAAGGAAAACGCACCCTCGGCCCAGAGTCAGTTCTAGAGTAAAATCACAATAAACATTGAGAGAGTTTTTGAACATGTGTTTCTTTTTACCTTAATTTTATATATAGATATTTTAAAGTGAATCCTTTAAAATTCATTGGTATTAACTTCAAAGCGAAAAAATTAATATGCTAGAATAAAAGCTATTTTTATTTTAGGCTAGGGGGTAGATAATGCCTTGGTGTAAGCTAAAATTTGCTGGCCTAAATAAGTAAAAAAAAGTTTTGAAGGAATTTGGTGTTGGTACTTGGTGAAAAATTTTTTATTTAATAAATTATTGGATAAAAATACTTCATTCAAAATTAAACAAAATAGACTTCTCCCTCCACTAATTTTAAATATTTACCCTTTTGTTATCTTAAAAATAAATTTTACCATTGAGTTGTATTCAAATTCAAAACCCTCATTTCTCAGAAGACCATTCAAAATTAAACAAAATAGACTTCTCCCTCCACTAATTTTAAAAATTTACCCTTTTGTTATCTTAAAAATAAATGTTACCATTGAGTTGTATTCAAATTCGAAATCCTCATTTCTCAAAAGGCCATTCAAAATTAAACAAAAGTAGACTTCCTACCTTTTCTCCCTCCAATAATTTTAAATATTTATTATTTTGTTATCTTAAAAAATAAATTTTACCATTGACTTGTATTCAATTTCGACTTATCCAGGTCAGTTACTTTCTGTTTCTCCTGAAGATGGGTTAGTCACCCGAAATATATATATCGAGATTAAAGATTCTCCAAAAATAAATTCGTTTTATTTTTTTATTTCTTAATGTGAAACCTACCAAGTATTTTTATCCAATAATTTATTAAAGTAAAAAAAAGAATATTGCAAAGAAATATTTTGAAAAATATACTTCATTATAATTTGTTTGAATTTCATGAACATTTAAACAAAATCAAATAAAACAGTGGCCGCATTCGCATTCCGGTTTAATTTAAATTTATCTGGCCCCTTTGGAGCATTGGCTGGCTGGGTTCTTGTGCCCTTTGCACCACCAGGTAGGAACGACCTTGTCTAGAAATTATATTAGTATTTAATTTAAGAAATTCAAAAATGTTATTCTATAAAATTTTTAAATTTTATTTTCAATATTTAGAATAAAAGTGTATTTCTTTTTAAATGTAATTTTCTCAAAAATATTTTTTATAAAATTTTCCTATTTTTCTCAATAATTTCAATGTTGTTAAATATCTCTGAAATTTATTATTTACATTAAATTTCCCATAAGACTTATATGGCAATTAATTATTTTTTACGATCTTAGTTATAATATACAAATTTATTTCTAATGGTAAATTAGACATAACTAAAATTTTCATTAATTCTTTTGTTTAAATATGTACAATATCCATTTACACTTTAAATTTAATACCATGGATATTTTATTAAGTATTTTTCAGATCTGAGATTTTAAAAGAGTATATTTATATAATATGTAAGTTGCTTTCTATTTGACAGAACAAACTAGTCTCAAGTGAATTATTTTAGAAAAACTAACAATCAATTACAACACATTTTATAGCAGAAAACAGGGCTTCCTATGTAAAAGTTCAGTCATTATTTTTAAAATAATATTTCAATCTAATACTAAAATTTTAATAAAATTCAATAAAAGTTTTCCATCTTTGTAAAACTACTTGAAAATATTCGTGATTTTTTTCTTCTTTTTTGAATTTGACATTTCAGGGGTTCTAAGTCTAAGAAAAAGGTTTGTCAATAAACGAAGCTAATTTGATACAGTTCAGAACTTCTACATTTGTTCAAATGGAAAGCAAAAATACCATTCACGATCACCGGGGACTGTTTTAATGTGTTGATTTTTGGGAAATAGAAAGCAACTAATTACAATAATACTAAAATTTGTATTCAAATAACAGTTCGATAAATAAAATTATTTAAGTCTAAAAACTAAATTTTAAATCACTTCTGAGTTTGTTGCTCTCATCTTTGAGACAATCCACCACTAAATAATCCCTTATTCCTAAAGATATAAATATTTTTGGAATACTGCGCGTAGCTTATAAAACACTGTATTGTGTTGGATGAGAATATAAAAATAAATAAATATTTTCGTTAAAAAATCATTAAATAAATTTAAAAATGAGTTTTTTTTACTTTCACATTTATATTCATAGAATATAATGTGGAAGTATTGTGATGCCCTGTCTGGGTCCTGACTCTTTTGTATCAGAGATGAAAAAAGTTTTTTTATTTTTTTTTTAATGCAATCGAATTCAAGAAGGGGCTGACCAGTAAAGATGCAGCCCCTATGGATCTCAAAAAAGACCATTGCAGTACCGAAGAGAAGGAATAGTTGATTAAGTGAGAGGGTGGAGACGTAGGCGTTTATGCACTCGGGTTTTGAAGGTTTGAAGATTATAAGTGCTGGGGAAGATGGAGGCTGAGAGAGAGTTCCAGTTCCTTGAAGTCATGGGGACAAATGTATTGGCGAATGAAGAGGTCCGGCACTTTTCTAATTTGACCGCGTAAGAGTGTTGGGAGTCGGCAAAACGCGTGCTACGCGCGAAGCATGCTTTGGGGAGAATTACTGATTTTATCTCATCAGAGCACCTGCCGTGATAGTGTCTATAGAAAAAGGAAAGGGTAGACACATCTCTTCGATGAGCCAGCGAGTCGAGGGAGTCGGTGAGGGCAGAATCGTCAATTAGCTTGACGGCTCGTTTCTGAATTGCATCTAGGGGTAGCAGGAGAATATTTAGAGGCTCCTCTCCATAGATGAGAGCCGTATTTGAGACAGGGATGGATTTGGGCCTTGTAGATGGTGAGAAGATGTAGGGGCGTGAAAAATCGCTTGGACCTGAATAAGTGGCCAATCTTCTGCAGATTTCGCCACAGAGGAGATGTGTTCAGATGTGTTCATTCCAAGACAGGTTGGATGCGACAGAGACATGGATTGGGTGTCACACATTTTCAGGGTATTCGAATCGAAGTGAATATCAGGGAAATTTTTATTTTCGCGCCTAGAAATTAGACAACATTGTGTTGTCTTGTTTGCATTAAAGTTAACTACATTTTGAGAGCCCCATTTATTCAGGTTGTCTAGGTTGAGAGTGATTGAGGAGGTAACATTATTATTATTATTCGGGAGTGAGGGCTTGCCGTGCAGAGTCCTATCGTCGGCGTAACAATGAGTGGGGTTTGACGTTTGATCGCTAAGGTTGTTTATGTATATTAAGAAGAGCGTGGGGGAGATTACCGAGCCTTGGGGAACACCAGCATTTGTGGAGAAAGATTCAGATGACATTTCATCCACCACAACTTTGATACTACGGTTTGCCAGAAAGCTTTCTATCCATTTGTGAAATGTTGGTGTGAATCCATGTCAGTTTAGAATGAAGATTTTTGTGCCAAAATTGGTCAAAAGCTTTTGAGATATCTAGGGCTACAACGAGGGTTTCTTTTCCGGTCTCTAGAGTTTTGTTTCATGTGTGGGTGAAATAGGTTAAGATGTCGCCTGTGGAACGATTTTGTCTAAATCCATATTGCCTATCGTGAATTATTTTATTATTTTCTAAGTGACGATGGACGTGTTGGTTTATAACCATTTCCATTATTTTGGAAAGAACAAAGCTGATCGCGATAGGTCTGTAATTAGAGATTTGTGAAGAGTCACCTTTTTTAGGAATATGTGTGAGTCTGGCTATTTTCCAGCTTTTGGGGAATCTGCCCGATTCATAAGACAGTTGGAATAGCTTAGATAAAATAGGGGCAAGCTCGGGGGCGTATTTTTTAATGAGCAATCCGGATTTAGGACATGTCGCGGCGATACTCCTACTTTACACCTCCTTCCTTGATTTCAATCGGATTAAAAATTTGACACAATTAATAACTCATGACACTTGATAAATACACTAATTTAAAAAAAAATCGTTTGAGCCGTTTTTGAGAAAATAAAAAAAAACGAAATAAAGGAAGGGGGTGTAAATTAGTAGTGTCGCGATGATTTGAAAAAAATGAAAATGTGAAAGTCGTATGGTGAACACACCAGTTGATTATTTATAAAATGAAAGCAGATGTAACAACTATAAGTTTAAATTGATTCTCACTTGTATGCTGGCTGGAAAATTCACCTATTAACACTTTGTCCTTGAAGGCAAAAATAAATAAAATAATAAATGTTTGTTGTTTAAAATATTATAATTATTCAAACCGGGTCTTGTATATATGTATAACAATGTGGTTAACAATCTTGGGTTTTACTAATTAAATATAGTTATATAATTTAAAATTTGAACAACAAATAATTATATTATTAAAACAATATTTGTATTTGAATTAGGCAATCGGCCATTTCTATAAATAAATAAACTTAAATATTTGATGATATTTAAGATATATATATATATATATAAATTATTGTTGAATTCTTTTCAACAATAACAACAACACTCAACACTACACGATAAACAACAAAACGAAAACCAAAACAGATCAGAGCAAGTTTACTTTGACACCTTGCCACCTCGACACCCATATATGATCTGTCCACGAGTACATTAGTCATCACCCACTCGACTAATTCTCTGTTCAGACACTAGGCTCCCGGAATATAACCACGGCAAATTTATTTTGGTTACACTCGTAGAATTCAAGGTTTGGTCATAAGTCTAAAATATAGGTATATGAAACCGAGTCTTAGAAGATTCAAGGTACAACTCGGAAATCAATAGATGTGTGTTCTCCTTTTTTGAAATCATCCTACAAATTTTTATCTTGTGAATTAGTACGATCAGAAAGTTTTGAGATAAAAAAAAAACTAGTGCGTTACCTCTACGAGCGATTGAAGTAAAACTTTTTTGATGTTATGGCAGATATTACGATTAATCTATATAATAAAAATGAATTTATGTTTCTTTGTAAGCGCAGATCTCTCAAATGCCTGGACCGATTTGGCTAATTTTTTTTAAATGTTCGTAATACTCCAATTCAGGTTAATACGTAAAAAAAAAAATTGGAAAAGTTGCCAGGAAAATTGAAAAAATCAGGAAAAATTAAAAAAAAAATAAGGTTAGCCAACATAGCCTGCCAGACAATAAAAGAAATAAACGAGCAAAAAAAACAAGAGTTGGCGGCCCTGTTGTAAGATTTTTGAGTGTCATTCATTCTGAATAGTTCTAACCACATTATCGTTGAAGAAGAATTTAATAATGCAACAAAGATTTAAAAAAACTATCTATTTTTTTTAAGTACATTTAAAAACAAAAATTTTAAAAATAAACTGCAACGGATCATTGCTAAACTTTATCCAAATTCATTTGAAATATTAATATGTTTATTTCTTTATTATTAATCAGATATCACTTGCAATTTGCAGTTCATGTTGACTTTAATTCAAAAATAATGATCGATTCTCATTTAACAGTCGAGGAATAACCATTCTAGATTCGATTTTTGACATTTCGGTTTTTATTGGTAGCCATTGGAGAAGACATGGAGGAATCGACTTAAAATCAAAAATAGCAATCGATTCTCATCTAATACTTGAGAAATAAGAATTCTACATTAGATTTTTGACCCATCGATTATTATTGGTAACCATTGCTGAAGACTTGGAGGAATCGAGTTAAAATCAAAAATAACGATCGATTCTTATCTAATACTAGAGGAATAACCCTATTGCATTCCATTTTTTACTATTAATGGCAAGCTCTACTGAAAACGTGGAAGAATCGACTTAAAATCAATAAGACTAAATTCTTTTATGATAAACAACTCAAGCCTGAGAATAATAGAATTTTTTATAAATAGATTGTATATACTTTTGTGTCTAGCAAAATGAATAATAAATTTAATTTTCAAGTCTTCTTATCTATAATAATACCTACATATAATATAACTTTTTTTTTTTTTAATTTCCCCTTAATGATAAAAAGTGGATTTTTAATACATTTTAAATATTTGTTTCATCTTATTTGTTATGAGTGTATATCACAGTTAAATAGAATCTCTAATTATATCTATTTAAGACTTTATAATAAAACAATTATATTTATTCTCTGTAACTAATAAAACATCAATAAAGCAGCCACGTGGGGGTCCAGGGGGCGAAGACTCCCGGCTAGCAAAAGGCCCGCCGAAGGCGGGCCTTCAAGCTAGTATATAATATATATTAATGCTTCTTCAATGCCGGGGGTCGAAGGAAGCAGTAAAAGTCGGATCGTCTATTAGTCTGATATAAATACATTCTTAATGCAATTATTTTTTATTTATTTATCTATTTTTTGCTAAATTTTAGCTTTCTAACCAAAACAATTTGCAAAAGAGAAATTTTTAAATTATTTAGAAATTTGCGGAGTATGTGTATTAGCGAATCTTGGAAAGTTTTTACTTTTTTCTCCAATTATTAATTTGTAAAAGAAATCTAATTCAAAAAAGCAACAAGTAAGAAACAAGTTTTTTTCTTTTCATTGCTTTGCATGGGACACTTTATTTTTTCTTTTCAAAAGAGATAAAAAGAAATTCGACTCCAATTTTTCAAGTCTGGTTGTTTTTTTTTTTTTTCATAATAAACCAATTCTATCTCTTTTAACACCGCCCACCTGTTTACTAAAGTATAACTTCTAATTTTCGTCAACTTTACATTTTCATTCCAATTAACAATTTCACTTTATTATACAGCAATGTCTGCTAAAGTTTTTACTTCAAGGCTCAGTGTGAAAGGAGAATTTGATTCACACACACCAATTAAAAATCGCAACAAATTTAAATATAAAGAGATGCAGTGAGGTTGTCCTCTGCTTGATGCAAATAAACATACACACATATATGGTATATCGAAATTAGCCCCCTGGCTAGCAAAAGGCCTGCCAAAGGCGGGCCTTGAAGCTAGTCTATAATAAAAATAAATAATTAATATTAGAATTTAATAGTATCTGCGTATTACTATAATATTTGGCTTCCTCGACGGCGTATCCTCAGAAATGGCGTAGGTATATACTTTTTATAGGAGGGTTTCAGTGCCTGAGATGGGGGTGACTGTTGACTGAGCATCTGATTTGTTCAGGTATCTTATTCCCTCTCACCCCGGCATAGGTAAAACAAAATTGAAATGCTTTTATAATATACACAATTCAAAAACAGATATGTAGTAAGTAATAGGATGTGGGTCGAAAAAAAAATCAAAAAAATTTAACTGTCACATGTATGGGGGGGGGGGGGGGGTTGATTCCCTTGAACCCCCTTCCCTACGTCCCTGAATAGTATGCTGGTTACTTTAGAGACGAAAGGCGAATGATAATTTATTACTTATATCTTTTTTAATATAAGTTAAAATATCCTAAACTGCCTTTAAGAGAACTAATTACTACCCTATATATAATATTATCACCGGTCAACACTATTTTGTCCTAAAGTTTTAAATATCAAATTTGTGTTCATTTTACGTAAAAATGAAGAGAAAAATTGATTTTTTTTAAAGATTGCTTTTGTAGTAGTTATAATAATAATAAACGACGAAAAAGGCCATTTTGACCTAATTTAGAGTCCCATTAGATTTAAACAGCAATATTTGAAATGAAAATATTTTGTTGACGTAATAGAAAACAGTTTTCTCTTTGATTTTCAAATTACCACTTGTTTTTAGCTCAATTAGAACTCTAATTATAACTAAAAAACTAAGTCCTTATGTTTTTATCTGTCTATTATCCTTTTAATCACGTAGTTTTAGTTTTTTAGTTATAACTCGAGTTCTAATTGAGCTAAAAACAAGTGGTAATTTGAAAATCAAAGAGGAATCTGTATTCTATTACATCAACAAAATATTTTGATTTCAAATATTGCTGTCTAAAATCTAATGGGACTCGAAAATAGGTCAAAATGGCCTTTTTCGTCGTTTATCATTATTATAACCACTACAAAAACAAACTTTATATGGAATATAGGTATTTTTCCTTTAGTTTTATGCACACTGAATAGAAAAATCATTAAATAAATCTTAGGATAATGAGAAAAAAAAATCGTCGCCCTGTTTATTCACGAAAAAACAAAAATACTTAGGTATATATGTTTTAAAATAATTTAAAATATTCTAAACAGCCTTTAAGAGACTTACTTGATTATCACCCTCTACATATATATCAGTAGCGTATACACGGGGGAGGGGGGGTTAGGGGTTAGGACACCCCAGAGGCAGAACCTATCTCTATCAGTCAAATCTAAAGTTAAGTAAACTGCAAAAATTAAAGATACATTTTGGTGTTGTGAAGATATGGGTTAATAGTCCAGTCAAATTAGATCAAATTTCGACAAATAAAAACATTAATCGATAAAGATCTGAATTTTGATATACATGCTTATTACGGCTTCCCATTGAACATACTAAAGTCCCCGTCAAAGTCTGTTGTGCTCGAGCAGCAATCTTGTAAAAAAGTTACACTTTTTTAGTTTTTTGCCAATATCTCGGCAATAAAACTGATAGGAAAAAATTGTTCAGATAAAAAATATAGTTTATTAAATTTCCTATAAAAAAAAGGATATTAACCTTTTTTTGTATCTCTAATGCTTTAGCTGTAATCCGACGTTGAATAGAGAAGAATTTTCTGAATGTGTGATAACGATGTCGGTTTAAAGATCTTTCACTAGCAGGGGCATTATACAGGTTGTTTCTAAATTGATGCGAATTATTTTAAGGGATGATTTTCAGGAAGTTTTTTTTAAGTTTTAGAAAAAAAAGTTTCCCCAATTTTTACAGAAAATATATTTAAAATTTGAATATCGTTATAGTGAGATAACGGCAAACGAAGTAACGTTAAATAACGTACTACTATATTTAAAAAAAACTAAGCATAATATATGCTACGTACTTATATTGTAAACTAGAATAATTCTCAAAGAATATATTCATTAAAATTTAGGCATTCTCTTTAACGATCGCAATTATTTATAGGGCTGTATTTTCGGATTGTAAATGATAGATTATTATCTAATGCTTTAATACATTTCTGATATTTGGATATCTAAATTATAACATGATCAATAATGAATAGGAATTTATATTCTCCATGGATAAAACACGTTTTCAACACTGATATTTTGGATTTTACTATAAATTTTTCCCTTCAAACATTTGATCCCATTGCGTTATTTTCGTTTTATTATGGGGATTATTACAATACCTCTCTTTATATGGAGGTGTGTTTATTGCATTCGTCTTTTTATTTTATTTCTTCCACATGTCTCGAATAAAGCCGATTTTGAAATAAATCCTTGCATCGCACACTTTAACTTACAACATCTTTTAATTAGAAATATCTTATCAGTTATTTCTCATGGGTTCATTTAACCGATTGGATATAGATAAATTCGTTTTCGATAATATACTTTTAAACACTTGTTTTAATTTGTTTTTAAATCAATAGGGAGTGCCGAGCAAAGCTCAGGGCAGATGGCGCCCTCGGAGCTATGGCCCAGTCATTTGAAAAGAGATTATATGAATATACATATAGTCCAGTAAAATTAGAAATAAAACCATTAATCGGTCAAGATCTGAATTTTTGTATACATGCTTATTAAGGCTTCCCATTGAACATACTAAAAGTCCCTGTTAAAATATGTTGCGCTCGTGGCGCAATCTTGAAAAAAGTTACACTTTTTTTAGTTTTTTGCCTATATCTCGGCAACTAAAACGGATAAGAAAAAATTGTTCATATAAAAAATATAGTTTATTAAATTTATTATAAAAAAACAAATTAACATTTTTTGTATCTCCAATACTTTAGCTGTAAACCGAAGTTGAATAGAGAATAATTTTCTGAAGGTATGATAGCGATATCTATTTAACTAGCAGGCGCATTATAGCTTCTAAATTGAATGGAAATATTTGAAGGGATGATTTTTCAGCAAAAATTAAGGGGATTCTTTCATATAATTTTTTTTTAAACCCCTTCCCCTCCAAGTTACAGCCCTGAAAAGTTAGGGCTGCAGCCGTAGGGGGAAATAATTCTAGATTTGGCTGTAACTTGGAGGGGAAGGGGTTTTGAAAAAAAAATTATACGAAAGAACCACCCTTAATTTTTGCTGAAAAATCACCCTATCAATCATTTAATCTCATCCGCACCCTATTTGGATTTTGGATTTCTACAATTGTCATTTTTACACCATTATTTTACAATTTAATTTCTTTTATCTTAATCCATATTATATTCTTTTTTGTCCCCGACTCTCGAGTTATGTTGCGGCCCGGGGAGCATGGTCAAATCGAGATTGGAGATAATTTTTGTGCATTTGAAACGCCTTACACGGTAGACATGAATTTATTACTCAATGGGTTCTTCTGTTGTCTCTTCAATAGATCCAAGCTCCTTGAAGCCCTAATTTTGGCGCGTGCTTCTCTTACAGCAGCAGAAGAGGATGGTTGCTTTTTGAATGAAAAAAGCGAAGGAACTGTCGTTTTTTTTCAAATATCTTTTGGATAAAGCAATACCTGAAATCCAAAAATAGGAAATAAATTTATGGAGCCATCCTCATAACTTTCCAGACAACTGCCCGACCTCTTAGGTAAAAAATTAAAATAAAATATTAACTCAATTGCCTTTTTCGACCTCTGAAATAAATAATACTAACTCTTTCTAAATATAGGATTTTTCCATAGTAAATTTCAGCTTTTTCAGTTGGAAAAATTTAGTATTTTTATTTTTAATAAAATACCACACCTAATTTGGACGGGATTTCAAATACAAACTGAATCAGAAATTTGGTTTTGATGTGTACTCGCATTAAATTTTTGAGCTACGGCGTACAGGAAATTAGGTAATGAACTCTCTAACTCACTCACTCTATTAAGTAATAGCTCACAGATATTTTGACAAAATAATTTAATAATATTTTAAAATATTAATTTTAGACGTTCATTGGAGATTAAAAATTTGTGAATTAGCTAATTTTTTTTAACAAAATAACTTTAGCAGTTTTTGAAATATTTCAAAAAAACGAGGCAAACAAATATACTATAATCCTTGTCTATAGCCCGTATGGCAAAGCAAAAACAATGATAATTTGTGTTTGTAATATGTATAATTATCATTTCGATTTTGAATCAGACGTTTTTTAATAAAAACTCACATGTATTGACTGACACTTTATTTAGAAAAAGTTTGGTTATTACTCACAAACCACAACATAAAATAATACACTAATTCGTTGAAATTAATAATGAATACTTTTTAAGAACATTAAGGGATAGGAACCTGAGTACAAACTCTCAGAAATATAATCGTCCGGCTTGTAATGTGCTCTAGAAAGTCGAGAATGTTTGGTGCTTTTGAAACCATCTCGCTTTATAACTATTTCCCATTGGTTGCATATGGTTGATTCCCTAGGAAAAAGGTGTGTTCCTGGAGCGGTACATCCATATGTACAACATCGAACCATTTTCAGCTATTTAAAAATGAAAATAGTGGAATTGAGAAAAATTGAGAAAAATTGAGATTAGGCTCAGCGATCGCTCTGCCATGGGGCGGGAACACACTATGCTAGCGCCCCTAGTGGCGAAAGTTTGCAGGGGCACTCCCTATTGAATCGCGAAAGTTAAATAATTTTATTTAATAACTAATACTTCGTCTTCATCTTCAATCTTTTTTATTAATAACATTTATTCTGATCTTTCTCAAGGATAGAAGTACCCGGTTAAATAGAGAGATAAATAAGTAGTTCATTCAACGAATTTGTTTCGAGGTGAATGAAATACTTACAACGGATCTCCATTCATCCAGGTATTTTTGGATCCATGAGAAAGATCAGATAAATTGTATTTAATAATAAAAAAGGAAGATGAGTTCAACAATAGTCTACTAACAAATAAATTATATAAATATTATTATATACATAGTCGTAACCAAGATGGGATTTGGTGATCAACCTCCCATGTAAAGTTAAAAAAATAGAACGATTTTAAAAGAATTTAATTTAATTCTTTATATTTGTAAATTGAATTTTTGGATTTAAACAATTTAGGTATGTTTCAAATGGGAAATATTTTCTCGTTGTACCTGACCACACCACTAGAATATCATCTACGTACCGTTTCCAGAAATTTATATGTTGGAAGTGGCTGTTGCTGGGGTTTAAAATAGTATCCTCCATCCTCCATCGCGACATGTAGATTTCAGCTAATAATGGGCTCAAGGGACTTCCCATTGGAAGTCCATCGTTTTGTTTGTAGAAAGTATTATTAAAAAGGAAATAATTTTGATCTAGACATACGTTAATTAGTTTTTGAATATCTATTTTTTTTTTAATTTCCATTAAAAATTCAATAGAACTAGTAAATTCTCTATATCAAATTAAGATATATAACTCATACAAATTAATTTCATTCGATGTTAAAAATCTATTTCCCTCCATTCCAATTATTGATCTAAAAAATATATTAACTCAATTTCTAAAGAAAAATATCCAGGTCCCCCTCCAAAAAAAAAAAAATAATAGATATTCAAAAACTAATTAACCTATGTCTAGATCAAAATTATTTCCTTTTTAATAACACTTTCTAGAAAAAAAAACGATGGACTTCCAATGGGAAGTCCCTTGAGCCCACTATTAGCTGAAATATACATGTCACACCTGGAGGATACTATTTTAAACCCCAGCAACAACCACTTCCAACATATAAAGTTCTGGAAACGGTATGTAGATGATATTCTAGTGGTGTGGTCAGATACAACTAGACAAATTGCCCCATTTGAAACATACCTAAATTGTTTAAATCCAAAAATTCAATTTACAAGTGAATTACGCAACAAAACCATCCCCTTTCTCGATCTTCAAATCACTATTAACAACAATCACATAGAATATCAAATTTACAGGAAACCCAGTTTCACTGACACAGTTATCCCATATTCTTCTAATCATCCTCACAACACCAAATGCTCCGCATTTTACGCTATGTTCCATAGACTAATTAATATCCCACTAAACATCGAAGATTATAGACATGAATTAACAGTTATTCATAAAATAGCTGAAAATAACAATTATCCCCGTCAGGTCATAAATAATATCTACAATAAAATAATTTCCAAATAAATATCAACCCGCTTATATGTCATTAGTCCAACAATAATTAAAATCTACGAAAAACTTCCCTTTTATTCCAATAATTTCACCAACCCCATATCTAATATTTTCTCAAAATTAGATATTACCCCAGCCCTCTATAATAGACATAACTTAGCCTACTACTTAGTAAACAATAAAATAGATAAAATTGATCCCAAAGAAAAAAGCGGCGTCTACAAATTACAATGTGACTGTGGAGCTTTTTATACAGGACAAACTGGTAGATCCATCAACGACCGTCTTCTTGAACACAAGAGATCACTGATGCAACTACAATTGAACAGTGATAAACCTAATCCCCAACCACTAAGTTACGTTTCAGCATTTGCTGAACATCTATTTGATAGCAATCATTTCCCATCTAAAGAAAGCCCCCTTATTCTACATTTCTGCCCAAAAGGACGCAAACTAGATTTATTAGAATCCGTTGAAATCAAGAAAGCAATCGCCCGCAATGAACCCATTCTCAATAACCAATTAGAAACCACTAAATCAACAATAATTGATCTATTAATAAACCAAATTTAACCGAAATTCATTCTTTACTAAACATTTGTTCCTCTTTTCTCACCTTCGAATTAACTTTCTATATCTTCTTCTTTTGTCTAAATTTATATAGTCTAAAACCCTTACACAAATTCCTTTAATAGGTATTCCTAGAATCCTTTATAAATAAATTTCGAAAATAGCCATCCTATCTGAAATGTACGTGACTTTGGCCAGTTTCTCCCCTCCACGTACCTTTAAATTCAACCTCAGAAATTCTTTCAACTCCCATTGGCTCACCCCCCCCCCCCCCCCGCCATGTACCAAAATATTAACCACCAGACTATAATATCAATACAATGTAAAAATTTTATATTCAGTTTTCTGTTAAACCTCCTGATGAAGGGTTCATAGCCCGAAATATGTATAGAGATAAATAAAAAATCTCCAAAATAATTTAAAAGATTTTTTAATTTTATTTCCACTTTGTGAAACACCACTATAATTCCTGTATATATATATACGAGCTGCTCCAGGCATGCCTTCCGCACGCCCTCTACAGCTCGGCTCTCCAGGCAGGCGGCCCTGGCGGGCAGCGTCTCGGCATGTGATTATTAGGTCTCCAAAATTCATTTTAAAAAAAGCTACATTCCCAAAAAAGTATGTTTTTTAAGGGAGGTTGAAATTATTTTTTAGATATTTGCAAATAAATAACTCTCAGTTTTCTAAAGAGTAAATGTACAAAAAAGCTAAAAATTTCTATATTTTGCCCCCCCCCCCCCTCGCACGCCCATACACTCAATTTTGATAGTTGATTTTTACAGGAATAGTTTCTTAAAGTAGTAAAGAATAACTCTAGAAAATTTGATCAAGATCGGAGAGAGTTTTAATTTTTGCCCCCACTCACATTTTGGATAGTTGAGGGGGGTAACGATAAATAAATAATCCACAGTTTTCTAAAGAGTAAATATACTAAAAAGCTAAAAATTTCTATAATTTGCACACCCCCTTCGCCCCCATACAATTTTGATAGTTGATTTTTAGAAGAATAATTTCTTAAAGTAATAAAGAATAACTTTACAAAATTTGATCAAGATAGGAGAGAGTTTTAATTTTTGCCCCCACTCACATTTTGGATAGTTGGGAGTCGAATTTCAAAAAAATCCTGAAATTACTTTTTAGATATTTGTATTTAGAATTTTATTAAGTAAAAATCAAGTAGATATCTTTTTGTTCTTAATTGAAAATGC
This sequence comes from Forficula auricularia, assembly GCA_024734495.1. Lineage (NCBI taxonomy): Eukaryota > Metazoa > Arthropoda > Insecta > Dermaptera > Forficulidae > Forficula > Forficula auricularia. The sequence goes on from JALMQS010000150.1 coordinate 4,487,705, forward strand.
ATAATTAGCGTAAACACATTGCAAAGATATTTTGCCCCTTTTGACCCCTTTAGGGGTCGAATTTCAAAAAATCCTGAAATTACATTTTAGATATTTTAATTTAGTATTTTTATAAGTAAAAAGCAAGTAGATATTTTATCTTCCTTAAGAGATATCGCATAATCAGTGAAAACACACTTTGCCCCCTTTGACCCCCTTAGGGGTCGAATTTCGAAAAATCCTTTCTTACTGAGCCCCTATTTCATAGATGTAATATCCTCTCCAAATTTCATGTTTCTATGTCTAGTGGTTCTGGCTGTTTTGATGATGAGTGAGTGTATCGGGCTAAGAATTTTATATATATAGATATGCCGATTGATTATGTTTTTTTATAAGCCGATCAGGTTGACGTTTTTTTTCTTTTTTAAAAAAGTCGTCCATATACACATCAATATTTGGAAAGTTATCAATGCAGGGTAAAATAAAATATTTTAAAATTCTGTTTTTATTAACAAACTTTTCTTTTTTTATTAAGCTCAACCTTATGTAAATTTAGGAATTTTCCTTAAAGGAAATACTTAAAATTGTAAATTGTAAAAGCTAAATACTAAGTATATAATTCAAATAAAAAAAAACGTAAATTATATATATGTATTAAATGCAATGGTATTTTAAAATTTTAAAATATTCACAAAGAGAAACAAAGAGATTGTCTTCTGCTTGATGCAAATAAACATATACACATATATATCAAGATGATATATCTGTATATATATATTATTTATTTGTTTGAGACTATAGTTTCGAAGACTTGGTCTTCATCCTCAGTCTTTATTCAATTATAAATGTTTTTCATGGAGTCAATATCATATGGATATTGAAAACTTGGTGTTCCTTCGTCACTGGAAAGCTTTGTTTCTCTTTGTGAATCAACAACTCTGCTACTCTCGGCAAAACAAAAACTTTTCATTTAAAATATTCATCTTAAAATTAATTAATGTTATCATAAGAACACAGGAAAATGTGACCGGAAGAACGATTGATGTAGTAAAAAAAGAAAAATATTAGAAATATACTATCTCATTTCAATTTTAAATATAATTAAAAAAATAATGTTATTTAATATTAAAATTTTTTATAAGAATTGGAAATATATGTAGAAGGAATGGAGTGCTAGAAAAAGTAGTGCCGGAACCCTAAAAATGAAGTTGAATTTGTGAGCTCTAGAAATGAAGGAATTATCATTTTTTTAAGTAATGTAAACAATTATTGAGGCGACTGTGGGTCAGTGGTTAGAGTGTCGGGCCGCTGGCCTGAAATACGCTGGTTCGAGACCGAGTCTCGGCAGATATTTGCAGTCACCTTCTCTTAGAAAGCAATGGCAAACTACCAAGAGTATAATTGCCTAGTAACCTCTCCAAACTAGCCGTTCCGAACTAGCGTTAAAAAGTAGGTCCAGCATATTTGTGTAAAAACAGCTAAACACACTCAGCACAGGTATATGTGGAGAGGAGCTGAAACGCCAGGGAGACCTGACATTGCATTTAAAGAAGAAGAAACAATTATTCTTCCAGTTTCAAAAAAAAGGTAAATATTTTAAAAAAGTAATGGAACACATCTCGGTTAGGAAAAATGTGCCGGAAAGCCGTTCCGGCCCCACTACATCTCTGGTATAGGTATATCAAACTTAAGAAAATAAAAATATGGCCAAGAGACAGTAATAAAGAGGTACTTCCATGTTTATCGATTTGAGCAAAACTTTACTACATTATGAAATATCGACTAGATAACGATCTTAAGCTATCTTTAAATTTTATATTTCCGAGAGTTGCAATTTTTTAGAATTCCTTTCAAATGTGAAACTGGACCCTATTGGGGTCGATACGATATCTGTCTGTATACCTGTCTCTCTGTTGCCAAGTTATAAATTCATTATCAAAGAACATAACAAATGTTCTTGTAAATCAATTGAAGAACGTTGTACATTGCTATAGCTATGATTTAAAGAAATACTATGGAACTTGGCACCCATTCAGATTTCAAATTTTTTATCGGCGGGTTCCTTCAACTCCGACCCAATCCCTGAATTTTCTTCTCTTACTTTTCACGATGCAAGGGTCCACTTCGGTAGAGAAGTTTACACAAAGAGCATCAGATAGAGGGGAAGACTCCCATATAAGACTTTGTTAAAAAAGAGTATGCGAATTTTAGCGCCTCTAGTGACCATGACCGATCTTGAAAAGATTTATGGAGTATAAATATTTACAAATTGTTCAAAATGATCGGTAATCAATAACCAACAATATATAATATTTTGAGAGATAAACCTTTATTTAAAATATAATTTACTTATAATAAATCATTTTTTGGCCATAAAAAAAAGAATGAATAATTTTGATTACCCGGTCACGATCACCAGATGGCGTTTTTGTCGATAGCCGGCCTTCCTCTCTATCTCATTCTCTTTGAGTTTACCTTGTTGGTGCAAGATCTCTTGAATGAATATCATTATAAAAAAGGGGGAGGATTTTGAAAGAAATTCAAACTGCTGTATTGATTGATAGAAATCGAGACTGCCCCGTCTAATGTGGAATGTCTGCTCCCGTTAGTGTATTGTCGATATAGTAATTTTATATAAAAAATACGTCACAATTCTTTATTAACAAACAGCCTATTGAGGTGGGTTTTATCTGAAGTATTCAGTAAGCTGTACAGATTTCCAGGAGGGCGGGTCTCTATTATTTTCCACTACATTGGACAATTGAAAAATATGTGAATATAGTTTCTTCTTCTTTCAAATAGAAATTTATATCCATTTTTAAAACAAACAAAAATAAGAAATTATTAACTAACTATCTATAAATTTACTTACTCAACGTGATTATGTTCAAACAGCATTGCCATAATGTCGCAGACACTTCTAGATAGTTGAGATAATTAAGAAAATTGTTTGTTTACTAATAAACAAGACGCCAGGCATGAGTTCTCTCTTTATTATCAGGTTTCCAATTTGAATAATTATTTCCATAGGATAGATAGTGTTGTGATTTTCATTCATTAAATTATTATCGGAGTTGTTAATAAATTCAACTTTCAAAAAATATTAGCTAAAAAATAAATTTTTACAATAAGCTTTGTTTAAGAAGAAGCGCAAGGTATGCCAACGATCAATGACAGTCTCAGAAAATGAAAGATATTGGAAACGGAAAGAAATGAGCAAGTGGGTATTGAGATGACATTTACACCATTTCTAATAAGAATGAAAATCCAAAGAAAATAAGTTTAGTTTGATTAGAGATAGTTAATAAAAATAAAAAAAATAAAAAATAAAAAATTATCTTTTAATAATATTTGTAATAAATTCAATCAATATCTACATGCATGGATGAAAAAACAAATAATATATTTATAAGAAAGACCGAACATGAAAATCAAACCATTTCAACTATATAGTTTTGAACAAATAAAATTTATATATATCTACTCTTATTAAACGAACAAAAATTGTATATATATTTATTTATATATACGAGCCCCGTTCCATCTCAATTGGCCTACCAATATTTTTTCTTTTTAAATAAAATTATGCTAATTCACGGTAAATTTAATTTAAATATTTATTTTTATTATCATTTGGAACAACATTTTAAACAATTTAAAACATTTTATTGTAACATTTAAATTAAAATTATTTTTTAATTGTTAAAAACATATTTTTATATAAAAAATAGTTCTTTGCTTTTCACGATTTTTTTTTTTTTTTAAGAATCTTTGAATATGTGAAATAATCAAGTAGGCTTTGCCTTTTTCCATCAAAAGAAAGTTTGTTTTGTTTATTATTAGTAAAAATGACTCGTGGAAAAGTTGTTGATGAAAAAATTCGCTCAATTATTATCAATTTATTTAAAAAGGGAATATCAAATGCGGAAATTGGCGATCTAGTTAATTTATCAAAGTTTACTGTCAGAAATATTATTCGAGTTTATAAAACAACGGGTACAATAGCTACAAAACCTCGCTATGCGTCGAAATCCAAAATATCAGATGCTGATAGACGGGCATTGAAGAAGATTATTAGGAAAAACAGGCGTTCGAACTATGGTGAATTATCTGTTCTTTGGAGCGATGCTGTGGGGCGAAGTGTTTCAAGATCCACGTGCCATAGAGAAGCCCTTAAGCTAGGTTTTAAAACATACAAGGTAATTTTATTGCAACTTATTCAAAAAAATTTTTTTTTCTAATTTTACTAATTTTTTAGGCGAAAGAAAAGCCACTCTTGACATTAAAACAAAAGAAAAACTGGCTTAAATGGGCTAAAAGTCACATTAATTGGACGAGTGATGAATGGAATAGTGTCCATTGGAGTGATGAGTCTCGTTTTGAAGTTTGTGTTGGGGACAATCGAAGCAGAGTTATTCCTCAGAAAAATGAAGCTTTCAATTCAGATTGTTTAAAAAAGAAAGTAAAATTTCCTGCTTCAGTTGTGGTATGCGGTTCAATTTCTGCTAGAGGTGTTGGAAAACTTCACTTCATTGATGGAATTGTAAACACCAATAAATATTTAGAGATTTAAAAAAATCGTTACTTCCAACAATGGCAGATACATTGCAGACTAATAATAATTTTGTGTTCCAACAAGACGGAGCGGCATGCCATACATCAAGAAAATCTTTAAAATGGCTTTTTGATCATAATGTTTCACTTTTGGAGTGGGTGGCAAACAGTCGGGACGACTTGTCACCAATAGAAACTCTTTGGCACACAATGAAAAAGCTATTACGAATACAACCAGCTAGAAACGTAGTCGAATTAAAACACAAACTTCAAAATATTTGGGATACTTTCACTCAAGATGAGCGTCAAAAATTAATAAGTACGTTGCCTAAAAGAATTCAAGCCGTAATTAAAAATAAAGGCGACGTCACACAGTGGTAAAGATTTTGGATTTTGTATGTTTTCCTTGTTTTTAACAATTAAAAAAGAATTTTAAGTTAAATGTTACAATAAAATGTTTTAAATTGTTTAAAATGTTGTTCCAAATGATAATAAAAATAAATATTTAAATTAAATTTAGAGTGAATTCGCATAATTTTATTTAAAAAGAAAAAATATTGGTGGGCCAATTGAGATGAGACGGGGCTCGTATATATTTGTTTCTTGGTTCTATTTTGAAAACGATTCTACCGATTTTGATGAAATTCACGGTTTAGTGGGATTTTGGGATGACAACAAGGGCGGATCCAGGGGGGGCGGAGGGGGCGATCGCGCCCATATAGGCCTGTGCCTGGCGGAAGTGCAACACGTGCGTCGCACGCAGGCGGCCAAATCGCCAGGGAATTAAAAACAATTTTTTTTTTTTTTTTTTTTCATGAACTTAAAAAAATTCAGAGAGACCCTCTGGTTATATTGTGCTTTCAGGAGAACAAAAGCTTGGTAGAAGAGTGGGGGTAGGGGCTGGCAGGTAGCCAACGAGGCAAACAATGAACCAATTTTGGTTTAGACATTGGAGTTTGAGAGCTTTGCTCATAAGATAAAAACCTTTCTATAAGCTACTCAAGGGATATCCATTTATCCATCCATCTTGGAAGGCTGTTTAGGGATTAAAAATTTCAATAAACCTTTTTCTTAATAATACATTAAAATTTCACAAAAACTTTAGACCTCAAATGTTTTTAACATTACAGTAAAATTTCAAAGAAGCTATTTAGACATCAAAATTCAAAAGTCCTTTAGTCCTTTCTTAGCTTTAGAGATAAAAAATTCAAAAGACCTTTCTTTGAAAACGTACTAAACAGATATTTTGATAAAACAATTTATATCTCGAAAAATATAATTTTTTCGATGTTTACTCATGAGGGCTTTTTTTGTAGACCAAAATGCCCTGGCTTTATTCAATTTTTTTTATTAAAATAGTTCCAGCCGTTTTTGAGATATTTTGTAAAAACGAAGCAAAAAAACACTTTTTTTCATGCACGATTACAATAGGTACTTGATCATATCCTGTATGGTATTTCTTCCTTTTCCCACTTGTACGTCTTCTACTTCTTTCCAAGATTATATAATTAACATTTTTATTTTCTGTTAACTATTTTATTTATTCTAATCTGTACAAGGGCGGATCCAGGGGTGTTGTGGAGGGGGCGATCGCCCCCCCCCCCCCCCTATAGCGAGACTTCCAAATCGCCCTGGTCATATTCAAATTTCGCAGAGACAAAATTTGCCACCAGTACTTGCCACATTTGCAGACATATAGTCTAAGCACCAATCACAGAGCGATATGAATTTTAGTTCATTTATAATTTTTGTGGGCATAAAAACCACAGAAATTTTGGACTTTTTCAGAATTTCGCTAATAAATCGAAAACCATGCGACTGACAGAAAATTTCATTCTTATCAAAATGAAAGAGCATACAATTTAACGCCGGATATCATCTTAAAAGTTAAAATCAATTCAGCCGTTTTGTCACAAATGATCTTCAAAGATAGGCAATTTTTACCAATTTAGCGGAAAATTGGATTATGCTTATTAGGTGGTCGGTCACAATAAACCACTCTTCAAAATTTGGTGCTGACCCCCTAATAGTTGCCAAAAGGCTAAAAAAAGAAATTGACAAAGTTTCATTTTAATTGGACAACCGTATCCCGTGCCGCAATGAGGTCGGATCATATCTTGTCTTGGAAAATACTGGATATCTACAATTTAAAAGTTTTAACAAAAAAGTGGATCAAGTAAAATTCAAGCCAACAAAATTTCCTAGAAAATAAGATAAGAATCAAGTTTCTAGGATGAGTGATTTTCATTTTATAAATGAAAAACTTCAAATTTTTGGAGTTATTCAAAAACTTCAACTTCATTGCGCCACGGGTTACAGTTGTTCAATTAAGATGAAACTTTTCCAATCTAATTTTTTAGCCAATTGACAATGGGGGTCACCGCAAAAATTCGAAGTGTGGTTTCTTGTGACCACCTAATAAACATAATTAACTTTTCCGCCAAAATTGACTATATTTGACGATCAATTGTGGCTAAACGGCTGAACCTATTTTAACTTTATTCGTTCTATTTTATTTATTCTTTAACGTTATGGTCTTTCATTTTGGTAAGAGTGAAATTTTCCGTAGATCGCATGGTTTTTGAGTTATAAGCAAAAATCTGAAAAAAGTCCAAAATTTTCATGGTTTAGGCAGCGAGAAACCGTCGCAAACTCATATAACTCTTATTTGGGATGCATAACGTCGATTAAAATTATTTCCACCTTGTGCATATTTATTAGCCAGAGCGGATTTTTTCGGTCTAATTTGCCTGTAGCCCAGTAAATAGAGGATCAAAAAAGTGGTTCTGCTTACATTAATTGAGGGAAAATATTTTCTTCTAGGATTGCTTGGTATAGTGTGGGTATGTCAAATCTAAGTTCGCGATCTCGAAATTCTGGTGGATAAATTTTGGTGGCCGAAAAACCTCGACATTTTCAGACTTTACCAGTTTTTCACTTATAATTCGAAACCGGTCCATATTTTGTAAATAACCGTCCTATAGTAAATTAAAGAGGACAAAATTTCGCGTCGATTAAAAAAAAATAGAAAATTGGTCCAGTAGTTCGATTTTTTATGGGGATCCAAAAAACAGACCCCCGGATTACTTTGGAATACCAATCCCATAAACTTGCAATTTTTTCGATATTTTCCCATTTTGACCATGAAGGAACACGTTTTCGACATAGACCACTCTGTCGCTTTTGAGGATTTGAATCATATCTTGTCCGGAAAATGCAGGATATCTATAAATCTAAGAGTTTTATCAAAAAAATGGTCCAAGTAAACGTTCAAGTCAACAAAATTTGCTAAGGAATGAGATAGAAAAAAATGGATCATTTGGATCATTTGGATCATTTCCTGTCATGGAAAATGCTGGCTATCTATAAAAATCCAAGAGTTTTAAAAAAAAAGTGATCCAAGTAAACGTTCAAGTCAACAAAATTTCCTACAGAATCAAGTTTCTAGGATGAGTAGTTTTCATTTTATGAAGGAAAAACTGCGATTTTTTGCAAAAAATTACATTTTTTCAAAACATCAACCTCATTGCGGAACGAATTTCCATGAGGCCTACCGAAGGCGGGCCTTGCAGCTAATATATATATATATATATATATATGTATATATATATGTCAGTGGCGTGCGGTCCATGGATGCTGCAGATCCTGCGCATTCCTAACATTTCAAAACGTCATTAAGTCCCACAGTAAGGGGGGATCAGATTTGGGACAAAATGTGATAGGGGGCCCGGGGATCTTAAAAATTGTGATGTCCCAAAAGTCAAATTAAAAAATATTTTAAAAAATTTTAAATATATTTTACTCACTAGTCTCATTCCAAATGATATAGATTAAAATTATAAAGAATGTGGTATGCCAGTGATTGTTAATTTAAAGGATTGGTAAGCTTGTCCATGGACCGAAGAAAAATAATAAATTTTTTATTAATAATAAAAATTTATTTATGATGAAATAATAATAATAATAATAGTGAATAATGTGTTAAATGATATGAATAAAAATAAAGTTAAACTTAAAGTAAATAGGTAGATTAAATCCCTTTAGTTGAGTTTAATTTTTAAAAAAATTCTACGATTATTAAATTATAGCGTATAAAAGTGATAGCATGACGTCACAATACAGGGGAGGCTCAATAAAAATGTGACAGAATGTGACACAGGGAGAGGGTGGAGGGTCTAAAAATCTTAAAATTCGTGGGACGTAATTTATGGAGGGCCTAAGGCATATTTTCCTCAAATGTATATTGTAATTTATTCTCCCTTAATTTGTTATAAAAGAGAAGTATGTTAAAGTTACTAATTAATATAAAGGTTATTAAATCAAGAATGGCCAAACTCCAACAGGTCTGTATTTAATGGATGGTTCTTTATAAGGGATAGACATTCTTGGGAAATTTGCAAATCATTCATGCAAAAGACTTGAATCAGCCATTTAGCCGACAATTTAGAAAGTGCTTTAAAGTGAATTCTAGTTAATTCGGCCCTGCACAAAACTTCTAAAAGTAGTTTTGTTATCATGACATAGTTAATAATTACAATTTTAATCAAGAATTCAAATTAATTGTTCGAGGTAATTTTAAATATTCCTATATCAGAGAAGCAGATCTTTGTTGTGCAAATTACTCTCTTTTTTCATTTTAATTTTCTCAGGGAAAACATTTTTTGAAATTAATTAATTTTGTCCTATCTCTTAAATATATTAATTAAAATTCTATAAACGTTTTGTTTACATCAAAATTAGTGAGGTGAATATTCATTAATTTTTATATAGGAAGGAAAAGACAAAGATAAAAAAAGTATTTAAAATTAAATCTTAATTGAAAAATAGAATTTTACTGGCGTAGATACGGGGATGAGGTAATCCGGGAAATCCTTACTTCCCAGAGACCCTTTTTTAGGGTTCTGTTTAATAAGAAAAACGGGACCCTATTAGTGTCACTACAATGTTTGTCGGGGGAATGTAGCTCATAAATTAAACAAGATACAAATTTGAAATTTAGAAGTTATATGCCTTCATTTTCCCCTAAATAAAAAGTTGTATTAAAGTTTTAATCGAATAATTATTTTAAGAAGAGCCAAATTTTATACATCGTTAAAAATATAAAATATTTTTTATCATTTAGTTTTAGGTATTCCTTGTAAAGATCTCTTTAGGTTTAATTTTTTAATTGAAAAGATTTTGTTTTGCCGACAGTAGATAAGTTGTTGATTCATAAAGAGAATTCTAGGAGGTTGTCCTCTGCTTGACTCAAATAAACATATAGATTTGTTTATTATATTAACAGCTTGCTTTTTCTAAAGAATAAATTTACCTAAATTTACTCCAGTCGAGTATTTGAAATAATGAAAAATAACAGATAAAATAATTATAATTAAAATGACTGATGATGAAGGTCAACCCTTCGAATCTATAGTCTTTAACAAATAAATTGAGGACAACATCATTGATTTCTATTGAATATTTTTTACTTTATCCAATGCGAAGCATGGGAGAAAGTATTGGAATCGCTCTCGCGGCAAGCGCGACTTCAAAGGGTCCTCAGGTAAAGACTACGGAATCCATAGACTCAATTAAGGTCACAAATTGAAGTATTCAATGAGATTGATTTTTAGCACGTGACAGTTTTGCCAAAAATTACCTGGAATCTCGTCGAGAGGCCAAAAAGTGCCATTTTTTTGGAAGTGCGTGGGGATGGATGGATGTATGTGTGTTATCGTTTTTTTCGTCCACGATTTTTTCCACACCTTTGCACTGATTGAAATGAAATTGAAAACCTAGCATTAGTTTAACAAAATGAAGCGCTGATTAGTTTTTAGTACATATCGGTCCACAAACATTAGTACTTTATTTCAGTACTTTTTTAGTTTTTTCTAAATATCTTGAAAATGACTTAACCAATTTTTATGAAATTTAATATCCTAATTAAGTACTTTGGGGACCACAAAAAAGGTTAAATAAAGTTTTTAGTAAAATCATATTTTAAAGTACTTTACTCTATAGTAAAATAGAACTTTTTTTAATTTTAAATTCTTTAAAATTTATTCATTTGATCGTTTTAATATATCTCATTTAACCTAACTTAAGTAAGCTTGAGTTGTTTGCCATAAAAGAATTTAGTCTTTTTGATTTTAAGTCGATTCTTCCAGGTTTTCTGTAGAGGTTTCCATTAATAGTCAAAACATCAAAAATAGAATGCAATAACGTTATTCCTCTATAAGAATCGATCGTTATTTTTGGTTTTAAGTCGATTCCTCCATGTCTTAAGCAATGATTACCAATAATAATCGAATGGTCAAAAATCTAATGTAGAATTATTATTCCTCAAGTGTTAGATGAGAATCAATCGCTATTTTTGATTTTAAGTCGATTCCTCCATGTCTTAAGCAATTATTACCAATAATAACCGAAATGTCAAAAATCCAATGTAGAATTGTTATTCCTCGACTGTTAAATGAGAATCGAACATTATTTTTGAATTAAAGTCAACATGAACTGCAAATTGCAAGTGATATCTGATTTATATAAAGGAATAAACATATTAATATTTCAAATGAATTTGGATAAAGTTTAGCAACGATCCGTTGCAGTTTATTTAAATTTAATTCGATTTAAAATAGTGCCATGAAAAGTTGCCAATTTGATGTGAAAAAGATCAAGTAAATTTTTCATTTATTTTTCGTTCATTATTATCAATTTATCCTTCCGAAAACTGAGATTTGTCCCAGCTCGTTTTCGTGTGATTCTATCTCAAGCCAATTATTTTTCCATTTTAAGGGCCAGTTTGTTCACTTCCGGTCAAACATCCGGATATCATCGACTGCCAGTTAATTCAGTCAGCCGAGTCAAATTAAAAAGGTTTTCTTACAGAAAATAGCAGAATTGCTAAATTTATAGGAATAAATCGAAGAATGTGTGATTGATATAAATAAATTTACACAGACTAGAACCCATTCTACACTTAAACCTATAACTACAAAAAATACTATTTCGTTTTTTTTTTCAATTAAAAGATAAAGGTTCTCTTTGAGTTCACAATAATTGAGTTAATTGTATAGATTTTAATGAAAGGCTAAATTAATAAGAATTTACTAAATCAGAATCGTCATGGATAATAATTTGTATTACAATAACTTTTAAGGAGTTCGGTGTTGGTTCTAGGTGAAACATTTTAATATAATAATAAAACTAAGATACGAGGTTTCACATTGTGAAACCTATCTCGTATCTTAGTTTTATTATTATATTTGTATTACATATCAGAAGAGTAGTGTTCACCTCTTCGGGAATTGAACCCGAGTGCCAAAAATAGCAATCCGGGTAAAATGACTATAACCTGTGAGGTGGATGCATTTGACATATGTATCTATTTTGAACTTTTATATTAATTTGGGAATAACCATTTCATTGATTTTCGATTTTAGAAGTAATTAGGAAATAGTAACACTCAATAATCATTATTTAAACTATATGGTGTAGGGTGACCCTTATTTTTGAAGTTGTAATTTTTGAGGAGTGTCGGGTGGAATTTTGTTAGAATGGGGGGAGGAGGGGGATCGAAAAGTAAATCCTACAAAATTTTAGTTCAATCGAACATCATTTACCCGTGGCGCTTTGGGCCTAAAGTTTCGAAAATATATAAAATGCCAATTTTCCGTTTTCAAATCTTGCGCTTCAATATATTTATATCTATATACGAGCCCCGTCCCATCTCAATTGGCCCAGCAATATTTTTTCTTTTTAAATAAAATTATGCTAATTCACGGTAAATTTAATTTAAATATTTATTTTTATTATCATTTGGAACAACATTTTAAACAATTTAAAACATTTTATTGTAACATTTAACTTAAAATTATTTTTTAATTGTTAAAAACAAGGAAAACATACAAAATCCAAAACCTTTACCACTGTGTGACGTAGCCTTTATTTTTAATTACGGCTTGAATTCTTTTGGGCAACGTACTTATTAAGTTTTGACACTCACTCATCTTGAGTGAAAGTATCCCAAATATTTTGAAGTTTGTGTTTTAATTCGACTACGTTTCTATCTGGATGTATTCGTAATAGCTTTTTCATTGTGTGCCAAAGAGTTTCTATTGGTGACAAGTCGGGACTGTTTGCCACCCACTCCAAAAGTGGAACATTATGATCAGAAAGCCATTTTAAAGATTTTCTTGATGTATGGCAGGCCGCCCCGTCTTGTTGGAACACAAGATTATTATTATTCTACAATGCATCTGCCATTGTTGGAAGTAACGATTTTTTTTAATCTCTAAATATTTATTGGTGTTTACAATTCCATCAATGAAGTGAAGTTTTCCAACACCTCTAGCAGAAATTGAACAGCATACCACAACTGAAGAAGGAAATTTTACTTTCTTTTTTAAACAATCTGAATTAAAAGCTTCATTTTTCTGACGAATAAATCTGCTTTGATTGTCCCCAACACAAACTTCAAAACGAGACTCATCACTCCAATGGACACTATTCCATTCATCACTCGTCCAATTGATGTGACTTTTAGCCCATTTAAGCCGGTTTTTCTTTTGTTTTAATGTCAAGAGTGGCTTTTCTTTCGCCTAAAAAAATTAGTAAAATTACAAAAAAAAAAAAATTTGGAATAAGTTTCAATAAAATTACCTTGTAAGTTTTAAAACCTAACTTAAGGGCTTCTCTATGGCACGTGTATCTTGAAACACTTCGCCCCACAGCATCGCTCCAAAGAACAGATAATTCACAATAGTTCGAGCGCCTGTTTTTTCTAATAATTTTCTTCAATGCCCGTCTATCAGTATCTGATATTTTGACTTAAATGTTACAATAAAATGTTTTAAATTGTTTAAAATGTTGTTCAAAACGATAATAAAAATAAATATTTAAATTAAATTTACCGTGAATTATCATAATTTTATTAAAAAAAAAAAAAAAAAAAAAAAATATTGGTGGGCCAATTGAGATGGGACGGGGCTCCTATATAGTCTTGTCTGGATAAGCAAAAGTCTAAGGAACCGGAAATTTTTTCTCGCTTACAGGTGTGTTTCTCGCTTAGCTGTTTTTTCGCTTATAAAGGTGCATGTGCTGCTTCTCTCACTTACAGAGGTATAAGAAAACAAAGGAGACAGTGTTTATTTAATTAAATTTTTTTAATTTATTTACTTAAAAATACCTTAGTTTCTTTTGTCTTTCCGTTTTAGTATTTGGAACATTTTATGCAAACTCATAAATCTTAACAAAAATTGACTTCACCGAAAGCTCAAAAACCTGTGGACCGTCTATAGTGGTCTAATGCATTTAAATCTTCTTGTTTCCTAGGAATGGACTTTTGTTTTGTAAATTCTCTTTTGTCTGATCGTCTTCATCTTCGCTATTTTTGGCAATCGTTGATAACCTCTCGGGATTTCTATAAAAATTTAAAGTTCTCTCTCTGGCACTGGCGGAGATAACGTCGGGCAGGGATTACTAAATAATAACTCCATATATTCCTTTATCTATGGTTTACACGTTCATTTAGAAGTACCAATTTCATGGAAAATATTTAACATGGTAGATTTTTTAACCCCAACTATATGCTTGCTTAAACATAAAGACTCCCTTTAAATTATTTAAGCCTGTAAACTTACCTCTACACTCCAGTTCTAAAGCCTTAATTGGTTTTATCAGTTCAGTAATTGTCATAAATTATGTACGACTTTCTTTTAGGCATGTAAACATTAGGTGACTTTTTTCAATTTTAATCCCATTTTTTGAATTGAAATTTATGTATCTTTCCCACCTCCGCTACTATCCTCCTTCTTCTTCCCTGCAGACTGAATCTCATTTTAAATTAAATTTTATTTTTTATAATACGAACGAAATTAAAATCTTGTAATATAAAACTTGTTCATTATTAGGTAATAATTGATTACTCATCCTATAGAAGAATTTAATAAAGGTTTTTTTATTCGGATAAAATCAATATACTCTATAGTTGTTTGAACATAGGTAGAATATTTTTATTTTTCGACTTTAGATCATCTTAAATCTTTTTTACTCCCGCCCCAGAAATTTTCACGAGACTTCCAGGCAAATAAGTTTAAGAATACCTCGATTATCGCGGTTAATGTTTCTGCAAAAAATATCTCAATATCAATCATCCATTTCTTGATAAACGGGAAAAATAATGCCTGTAAAGTGTGTGATCATTGGCAGGAATTTTTAAAATCTAATAAATATATTGAAAAGATTTTGTTTTTTTCCGAGAGTAGCAAGAACTGTTGATTCAAACGAGAAAACAATGAGGTTGTCCCGATGATGATGAAATTCAAATCTTCGAAATAATAGTCCCCAACAAATAAATTATATAATTATTTATATAATATATATACATATATTTACATCAAGCAGAGGATACCCTCATTGATTTTCTTTATATATTAATTAAATTTTACAAATCAAGAAATGTCTGCAATTCTAAATATTGTGTTCGTTTCTTAAGGGTAAATTCCTTCGGTTCGACGTCACTGTATTCGTATGTCATTTATCATTATTTCTCAAGGTTAATTAGGTCTTCCTCGCCAAACTTTTTATCTTGTGACTGATGTAGGTTCTGAACATAACCTTTTTCAATTTCTTTTCAATTTTCTTTTTTCTTTGCCATACAGGTATTGTCAAATATTCTAATCGTACATGAAAAAGTGTTTTTTTTTTCTAGGCTCTTCAGGTGATATAATAGTCTTTTGAGAAGTCATACAGGGTATGGTCAAGTATTGTAATCGTGCATGAAAAAAGTGGTTTTTTCCTTCTTTTTTTTCGAAATATCTCAAAAATAGCTGAAACTATTTTGATTAAAAAAATTGACCGAAACCATGGCATTTCGCTCTATAAAAGGGCTCTAATAAGTGAACATCGAAAAAATTATATTTTTAGAGATAATAATTGTTTTGTCAAAATGTCTGTTATTCTGTTAAGGCCGGTTCACACGGAGCTTTTTCTCTTACTTGTTCCTTGCTTGTTCGACAAACTGTAAATTCGGAGGCATGGAGGGGGTCGAAATTACGTCACTCCGTCTTATTATCATGCTAGCTTGATTCAAAATGTAGGGCATGTTCTAAAAAAAAGTTTAGCTACTTGAAGGTGGCAGTGGCCAGCCAATCGGAAAACATAATTTTATCACGTAGGTGACACGGGCATTGGCCAAATACATCAACTGATATCACAGAACAGCTGATATTTTGTTTCTCACTGCCCAACTCTTTACTTCAATGAATAAGGAGAATATGCCTTCCAAATTCGTCTGCGATTGATAATTATTTCAATAATATTATTGTCAGCCATTTTGGTTTGCATCTGAGATGAAACTGAAAGATGATAGACCAGCTGTTTGGCTCAAAGCATGCGCGCGCAACCTAGCAGGCTAACTTGAAAATTTTCCGAAAAAGTTCCGTGTGAACCCAACAGGGGAAAAATCAGCCTAGCAACTAGCTTCAAATTGCAAATAGAAGGATCCAGTTAGGATCAAGTAGCAGAAAAAGCCTTGTGTGCACCAGCCTTTAGTCTGTTATTCTGTTAGTCTGTGCGTTACCAAATTTTTGTCGACGAGCTAGCTCTTAGCCTCTTAAGTGGGAGATAAATTTAACCGAATTTATCGCGCGGAGAATTTACCACTGCTCGAAGCCCCCAAAACCTTAGTAAATTGGATATTGAATTGTATCTAAGTTTCTGAGATTGGCTCGTGATCCCGGCTTCTTTTCCTTCTACTCTGTTCTTTTCACGATGGAGGGGCCAGCCCATACAGGCCTTTAGGATCCACCTTCTGGTGTATCTCCTTCTCATCAATATCTGTTAAAAAAAAAAAATAGCTCAAAAACTAAATTTAACACCTAGTTTTGGTCCATTGAGATTAAGAGCTGATTAGATTTTGAAAGTTGCATATCGACCCAAAATTAAGGGGGGGTGGAAGGGGGGGGGGTTAAAAATAAAAAATCTGGTATTCCAGAACTCAAACTCAACCAAATTTTGTATACATAATCAGTGGGACCGCAAGCTAAAAATGCAAAAACTAACCACCCAAAATGGAGGGGGTCAAAAAATGAAAATCTCGGCCCTTATTCCAAAATTCAACCAAATTTTGTATACACCATCCGTGGACGCCCAGAAGTCTAAAAATGCAAAAAACTAACCGTCCAAAGGAGAGGTGTAGGTTCAAAAAATGAAAATCTAAGCCCTTGTTCCAAACTCATCAAATTTTTGTATAGATAATCCGAGGACTCCCAAGTCTAAAAATGCAATTACTAACCGGCCAAAATGGAGGTCAAAAAATGAAAATGCAGGCTCTTATACCAAACTCAACCAAATTTTGTATACATAATCATTGGGCCCACTCCCCATTAATCTAAAAATTCAAAAACTAACCTCCCCACCATGATTA